>JAULBY010031228.1:0-15650 GCA_032358315.1 Ophiocytium majus
CGCTGCCGCCGCCCCCGCCGCGCGCGCTGGCGCCGCGTTTGGCCCCGCGGGTGCGCGGCAGGCTGCCGTCGCTGCCGCCGTCCGTGTCGCTTCCGCCGCTGTTGTTGTCAGACTCCTGCGCTGACTCCGCGGCCTTGGCGAGCTTGCTGCTGGCGGCCGCTTTCGTGGCGCGGGTCTGCTGTTTGGGCGGCCTGCCCCTGCCGCGGCGCGGCGCTGTCGCCGGCTCATCATCGCTCTGCTGCGCCTCCTCAATGGCGACGTCCTGCACACGACAGTGGCACCGGGTCAGAAACTAGGTGGCAATGTGAGATGGCCGTAACCCCATCGGAGTTGTTGTTGGGCATCGGTACGATGGTGTACGATGCGAAGCAGAAGCGGTGCAGTGCTGTGGCGCGCTAGCAGCCGCAGGCATGCATGGCGCTGCGGCAGCGGAGGCATTTGCGCCCGCGCACACCCTCTGAGAGCCCACAAGCGACCAACCGCTGCCGCAACGGCACTACCATTGCGGCTGGCGCCCCGCACACCACAGGACTATGTACATGGCGCACGGGCAAAGGTGGAGCAGCACACCAGCTGTCCATATTCGCAGTGCATATGATCAATGCAACGAACTTCACAGCGGCATCCACCACTTGTGGGCCGCCGGCGGCGGCGGCACGCGGCTGATCCGGCTGCTGGCAACGCTGCAACTGCCTCTGGCGCAGCAGCGTGGCATGGGGCTAAGCAGCTAAGTCATCTGCATGTAAAGTATCTTCAGAGTAGAATGTGTATGATTCTGCTCTAAAGCCTCAGTTTACAATAGTAGTTGACGCGTGTATGTTATTGCAATGTTACTCCTATAGAGCAGGCCATTATTAGCAGATCCAAAAGTCTCGCCCCCACCTTGTCTTTGCCGCGCAGGGACCGCTTTTGCCTGGGGCCTGGCTTGGGGCCTGGCTTCCCAAACTGTCAAGGGGAGGGCGGGGGGGGGGATTGTCGCTGCGTGAGGTTTGCTGCTTTCAGGCGGGCAGTGCCAGCAATCGTGGGCTGCATGGTTCACCACTGCATAGTGTCAAGCAGGCGTTTCCGACAGCCCAGCACCTGGCGATCTCAGGAGCTGAACGGCGCACAGCAGCCCGTCACCTGGCGATCGCAGGAGCTGAACGGCACACAGCAGCCCGTCACCTGGCGATCTCAGGAGCTGAACGGTGAAAAGTGTATGTCGGCATTGATGCAGGTGCAGGCGCTGCGCAGGCGGGCAATGCCTCTGCCAGGGTGAAAACCATTTTTCAAATTATGCCAGCGCGGATGCCACAGGCGCGAGCAGCAAGGCATGTAGAGGCCAGACCGTATCAGGTGACACTAATGGTGGGAGCGCACCTTGCCGTAGTGGCATACGCAGTCCCTGGCCTCGCAGTTGGAGCATGGGTTGCCACCAGGGCACTGGGGTGGGGCAGGCAGGCACACAGGTTGGGGGGGGCGGGGGGGGGAGTGGAGGTTAAGTGGTGTATTGAGAGGGCGGACAGAGTGACACACACAGTGGACCATGGTGCCGGGGTTGGCAAGCCGTAAATTATGGGGGGTGGTAAAGGCATTGATTACGACATGTGTAAGTATGGTGTGGGCCTTTTGGCATAGAAAGCATGTGACATGTGACAACAATGACAACCTAAAGCGTGTGTGAGGCAGCACAGCAGCAGCGGCACTGTTACCCTGCGATACAATGGCCGGCTTGGTCCCCAAGCAGCCGCAAGTGGTATCACACAACATTTGATGAAACTTATAAGACCCAGTTGCCACTTGCGAAATATGCATTTTTGTAAAAGCCTGTCGTCTACACTAAATGACATCATCGAGCATCAGTTGTTGCACTGGCTGGCAAAGTGCAGGTGCTTGTGTGTTGGTGCCTGCCCCTGCCTGCTGCTGGCCACACAAGCACAGTTTCACGGTGATTCAACTCTCTTTATCAAGGCAGTGCGCGTAATACCAGAAAAACCAAAGGGGGCAGTTGTTAGTAGCCACTGCTACGTTGCGCATGCACTTGTGCGGGTGGCAACGTTCCGTTCGCACTGATGATCTAATGTATAAACGCGTGTAAAGCCCACCTTTATCTTGCAGTCGCGGCACCGGTCACACGTCTTCCTCTTCCGACCACCGTTACCGGGTGGCATAGCTGCCCTGTCGCCTGGTGGCCAGCGGGCCCGGTGTCACCCTGGGGGGTTGCTGCTGCCGGCCGCAGTTGCCGTTTATGTTTGTCAGGTCACAGCGGATCAAAGTCTTGTCACAGGCGGGAAGTGGATCCAGCTGCTGCAGTGCGCTGGTGCCGTGGCCGTGGTGCGTCCCAGGTGGAGGTTATTAATACATTGCTCCCGCGGCAGCTACAGGCAGCTGGCGTGTGTACCTTGTGCCTGTGCAGGCTGTGCCTGAAATGCCACAAAACAGTATTTAAAAAAAAAGTCGTGCATGTGGGTTCTGGCCATATCGATTATGAAACATGCGTGCGAGCATGATCGCCCATTCCGAAATCATAATACAAAAATAATGGCGTTGTTTGCGATTATCGACTCACGCACTCCTGAAGCTGCTTCTTCGAGAGCCGGGGGCGCACCGACACACGTTGCCATGGCGGACCAGGAGTACGACGAGTCCGCAGAGGCCGCGGCGGCAGATCCTAGCGGCGGCGGCGGCTACACCACCGTGCCCGCTGTGGATGAGGAGGATGGAGCCCCAGATGCAGGTGGCGAAGCTGACCAGCAGGGCGAGGAAGCCCAAGAAGAGGCGGCTGGTGACGGGGACGAGGAGGCGGCGGCGGTGCAGCCCGACGAGGGGGAGGGGGAGACAGCAGAGGGAGAGGCCGCAGCGGAGGGAGGAGAGGGTGCCGATGACGCCGCGGCCGGTGGCGACGAGGGCTCTGCTCCCGCTGCCTCTGGCGGTGGTGGGGACACCGGCAATGACAGCACTGGCAAGGTGTTCGTGGGCGGCCTCAGCTGGCAGACCACGGACGAGATGCTAAAGACCTTCTTTGGCAAGTTCGGGGAGGTGGAGGAGGTGGCGCTCATGAAGGACAAGATCACCAACAACCCCAGGGGATTCGCCTTCATCAAATTCAAGGATGCCGCAGGTAAGCCGCTAAAGTCTGCCACCCGTATGCGTGCTCGCAAGCGTTGTTCCGCATGGATATGCCTTGGGCGGGGGGCCTGCCGCTGAGCCGGCGGCACCACCTGCTGCGCTGCGTCATGCCTGCGCGTTGTTGGCGCACAAAATGCCTGCTGTGGCGCGCAGGCGGCGCGCCTGTTTGTCCCTCCGTGTTCGTCCGTTGCTTTTCTTTATCGTGTCACTTTCAGGTGGTGGGTTTTAGCCGTGGGATAGCGCAGGGCAGAAGCAGGCAGCAGACGGCATCAGGGCATTGCCTGCCAACTCCCGATAGACGAAGCCACAGACACAGACATGGGCTCAGAGGCCACCCGCAGCATCGCAGCAGGGCAGGCAGCAGAAGCAGGCAGCAGCAGCGCGAGGCAGTGCTCAGCAGCAAGATCGACGGCCCAGGGCGGCAGCACAGCAGAAGCAGCGACAGCAGCCCAGCAGCACAGCTCCCCCGTCGCCGACAGACTAACACACCGCAGCGCAGCGCACGTTGTTCTTCTCCTATATTTTGTTGTTCGCGCGCACTTCTGCGCCCATAGCTTGACGTCGTGCCTCGCGCTGCTGCTGCAAGCCGCAACATGGTAGTAACCCGCTGCTGTTGTCGCTGTCTTTTTTCCGTTGCCGCCCCTTTTCTCCGCCGTCACAAATACCGCCGACGTTGTGGGTCACGTACACGCAAAACGCAAAACTCCACCCGGCCGTAGTGACTGAGGCCGTACTAGGGACGCAGCATACCATTGACGGCAGAAATGTTGATGTCAAGAAAGCCGTGCCGCGCAACCAGGGCTCCAACTCAGCTAGGTACTTAAAACACGTGCGCTGCGCTGAGCAGCGCGTTCGCCACATGCCGCGCAGTGCATGCCCACCTGCTGCCGTGTGTGTTCCCTGCTTGTTTGTGCGTGTCCCAACGCTGACGCTGCTGCCGTCTCGCGTGGCTGCCCCCGCCGCCGCTGCTGGTGCTGGTGGCACCGCCGTTGCTGCTGCGCCGTGTGCACGACCGCCAGGAACGGCGCTGCCTCGACGCCTGCGCGCGGGCCATCTGGTGCGCCCGTCCTGAAGGTGTTTGTGGGCGGCCTGGACCAGGTCCGCTCCTGACCTTTATCCAGTTTATCCATACTTTTCACACACAAAAAATCCATCCTTTTACACAAAAAGCTGTTTTATCTGCTGGTGGAGGCGGCAGCGCGCTTGCGGTTGGTAGCGACGCTGCAGCAAGTGCTTCGAGCCTCAGCAGCCTCAGGCAGCGGCCAGCAGACAGCACAGCGTGTCTCTCTTGTCTCGCATAATCCAATTTTTCCCATAGTAACATCGGCGTGCATGAGCTGCTGGCGTGCCTGCTGTTGCCACCACGGCACTGCCCACCTGGCCCCCCCACACACATTCCCCTTGCACGCATGGTGCCTGCAACCCTTCTGCCTTCATGCCAGCGCAACGTGCTGCCATTGCATGTTGGTGGGTGCATAACATGTGTGTACGCCCTTGTTCTGCATTGGATGGGCCACACCCGTGCACGCCTCGCACTCATGCCAATGCGCCGTGTGTGTGCGTCTGCCGTGACGGGACTGGCTGCAGACTGTCAACGAGGTGGACTTCCGCTCGCACTTTGAGCAGTTTGGCAAAGTCGAGGACGCCATCATCATGTACGACAAAATCACGAAGCGCTCCCGCGGGTTTGGCTTCATCACCTTTGTGGAGGAGAGCTCCGTGAAGGTACCGCGCAATCTGTGGTGCTGTGCTCAGCAGCAGACGCTTGGAGTCATTCCCTGGCGTTTTGGCAACATCTGTGCACTATCACCGCACCCCTCCACTGTTGCCGTGCTCAGCAGCTCAGCAGCAGGTGTTTAACATCTGTGCACGTTCACCCCTTGCCCCCGCGCAACGTGCGTCAGTTACCCTGCTTGTTCATTTGTCATGCAACTCGCCGTACCCTGCCGCTCCACGGTGTTGTCACCCCACCATCGCGTGCTGCCACCTAACGCCCGCTTCCCTCCACTGTCCATTGCTGCCTGTGTCGCTGCTACTGCTGCTTGTACCGCCGCGAAGGCTTCCATGGGCAAGCCGCACACCATCAAGGGCAAGGTCGTCGAGGTGAAGGAGGCCGCGCCGCGCGAGTCCAGGGACGGCGGCCGCAGTGGCGGCGGCGGCGGCCACAGTGGCAACGACCGCGGCGGCGGCGGCGGCTACAGCGGCGACCGCGGGGGCTACGGCGCCATGGGCGGCCGCGGCGGTGAGAGCCGTAGTTGGCAGCTGTCGCAAGTTGAAGATTGAAGTCTGATGGGGGCGGCAGCAGCAGTGTGCGGTAGTGTGCTACCTCGACCTTCTGTGGAGGACGTGATGATCACCTGTGTGTGCGTGTGCGCCCATTTTGGGGTTTGCCGCCTAGTGGTTTGGCTGTGTGGCACAGTGCTGCTAGCGTTTACTTCAGAAGTACAACACAGCGCAGACACACACGAAGGCATGTGCCAACCGGTGCCTGATTCTCAGCACTGTTGATGCAACACCAGTGACACCTGGCCGCGCCAAGTGAGCCTGCGGACTGTTTTGCCACGCCTTGAAGCCCCACCTCTCGCATCACTGGCAACTCACGTTGCTACGCCCACTGTGGTGTGGCTGCGCTGCGATTTTGCGACGCCTGGGTTGCGGTTGTGAATCGAAAGGTCCTGGGGACGACCGACGCGGCGGCTATGGCTATGGAGACCGCGGCCGTGCGGGTGAGTATGCATATAAGTTGTTGCAGCGTGCTGTGCCGCGCACTGGCAGATTGCAGCGGTGGCTGCGGCGACCGCGGGTTGTGCACCTCTCAGGGTCCTCTTGCGCTAATATGCTTGCTTGCAGGGGTCGGGTGCACACCAGTGGCAGCCCGACCTGCCTTTCAGTGCACTGTTTGTGTGCTTGACACAGATGCTTGGCTGCTCCTGTGCTTGGGTGCAGTTGGTATTTTTTGTCTGTGTGCCGCCTGCGCTGCGAAATTGGGCGGCTGGTTGTCATGTGCGTTTGTGCATTCCGTGACAGCCGTGCGCCCACCCCGCGCTTGACCGTGAAACACCGCCAATATCCTACCTGGCTCACATTTTGAAGCGTGCCCTGGTTCCTCACCTTCTTGCATGATCGCTCGTGTGAATGTGGTGACTTTGTGCAGGCTACGCTGGCGCCGGCGCCGGCGGTGGCGGCGGTGGCCAGTACGCCGGTGGCGCCTACGGTGGTGAGTGCAGGCGCTGACCGTAGGCTGCTCAAGCACCTGGCCATTCACATCTGTATGAGCAGGTTGTACATGTTTCAATGCCATGAAATGGGTTGGTTGTGTGCGTGCGTTGTGTTAATGCCATAAAATGGGTTGCAAGTGCCTGGCCCACCAGTTTGCCTGCGTGCCTGGTTGACGGCCGCCGCAGGTTCTACTCACCCGTCCCGGCAGCGCTTTGCAATGTTGGCGTTGCGCGTCCACACGTGCAGTGTGCGTGAATTGCCTACCTCGGCCAGCAACCCTTGCTTGGTCTGTGTAAGTTGCGCGGTTGCTGGCCGCCGCTGGACACCACCGTGCTGTGCTGATGCGCGCTGCTGTGTTCAATACATGACACTTGAAGTATACGCAAGTGCTAAACACTGTATTCATGTTGTGACTCTGCGCAGGGTATGGCGGGTACGGCGGAGCCCAGGGCGGCTGGGGCGCTGCCGCCCCCGGCTATGGCAGGGGTAAGCACCACACCACCTGAAGTGTTGAGGTTCCCATGAGCCTGCTCATCGGCCGCCATGTTTTCCTGCTTTGTTGCATGTGTTTGGCACAATGCTCGCACACATCAGTGCCGCCGGCGCGATGTGGGGCGCCCGGCCTGTGTAGCCAGCTTGCGCACCTTTACACTTCTGGTGTTTGGTGACCTGTAAACTCAAGACCACCGCCTGTTCAACCGCCATGTTCGCATCGTCACCGGCAGCGTTTATGCACTCATGGTCAAGCCATCGCCTCTTTGCCATGCTCCTGCATTTCAACCGCTCCCCACTGCCATACCCCGCACCTGCTCAGCAGGCTATGGTGCTGGCGGCTACGGCGGTGCCGCCGGGGGCTGGGGCGGCCAGGGCGCTGGCGCCTGGGGCGGCCAGGGCGCCGCCGGCTACGGCGGAGCTTACGCGGCACGCGGGGGCGCGGCTGGCGCAGCTGGTGAGCTATTTTCCATTGGCTGCTCACCAACCGCCGCCACGCATTGCACTTTTGGTGCGACAGGGCAACATCTGTGGTCTGCGCAGCAGTTGGCGCAGCAGTTGTTCGGTGATCGGGTTTTCTTGCGTGGCCGCTTGCACCTGCGCCGGTTGGGGTCTGCTGCGGGTTTCAGCTGCTGCTGTAGAGATCTCCTGCATAGAGCGCGCTGGTGCAAGCGTTTGCCATTTTTTGTGAGAGACTTCCTAGCATTCTTGTCAACAACGACGTCACTGCATGTGTTCCCGCGTTTGGCAGGGTACGGAGGGTATGGCGGCCCGCGCGGTGCCTATGCCGGTGGTGAGTACCACTATGGTTTGCCACCCAGTTGTGCCACATCATTCTTATCTGCTAGAGCTGGTGACTGCTATTATGCACCCACTGGAAACTTTTGATGTGCGGCTTGCCTTTCCCCTTCCAAGCGCTGCTGATAAATGGTGTTGTGACCGCCAGCCAGCAGTGCGCGCTGGGCGCGCACACTTTTTTCTCACTGCTGCATGCTTGCCTTTTCTTCATGTGCACAGGCTACGGCGGCTACGGCGGTGCCCCCGCGCAGGCCGCCGAGTGGGGCCAGCAGGGCTGGGGGCAGTCTGGCTGGGGCCAGTGGGGCGGCGCAGGGGTGAGTTTGGATCCGCCTGCCAGTAACACCCGTCGCACTCGCACCAACAGTTCTGTGTGCCGTTTTGCTGCAACTGTAGAAGCAAGGGTCATGCAGCTGCATCTTGCACGGCGAACGCACATCGCACAAGTTATGCGGTGGCATCAGCGAGCACGGCCGCTGTCTTGGAGCTGCTGCGCCCCTGCTCAGCGCTTCTGCCATTGCTTTGTACTTGAATGCACGTGCCCAGGCCGGCGGCTACGGCGCGCCCGCGGCTGGCGCCAGCGGCGGCTATGGCGCGGGCGCCGGGCGCGCACAGCAGGGCCGCACCGACCGCAGCTACCGGCCTTACTGAGCCACCACAGCACGCGCCTGAGCGGTGCACAGCTGCCGCCAGCGCCATGGCTGGCTGCACCAGGCGGCTGCTGGTGGTGCCCAAGCCGGCCGGTGGCGGTTGCTGCGGCCTGCACTGTAAGTGCACGGAGGCTGCGGGGGCGCGTTGTGTGTGAGTTGAGGCTGTGGCGGGGGAGGCGTTGGGCTTGTTGGCGTGTTAGGTGCAGGGAGCAAGCCGTCGTGCAAGGGTGCGGTTCCTGTGGCCACGCCGACAGAGTAGCGCTGGCAACATGGAGACGGCCTAGGGGGTGTGGTGTGCTGCCGTGGTTTTCATTTTCTCCTGGGGTTGGGCAGTGCCTGGGTGATTGAGGGGCGCGCACGCACGCAGCAGGTGTTTGCTGTCTACCAGTGCGGTGGTGACGGTGGGGCGGACCACATGCTGCTATCATTGCTCGGGCGTGCGACGCTGAGTTTGGGTGGGAGAGGGAGCGCATGCAGACATGGTTGAGCGTGCGATGCTGGGGCTGGACTCTGTGGCAGCGGTGCACACGCGCGGCTGCCTTTGTAGAGTCTTGCTATAAAACAGACTAAAGCACACAAAAATGACACAAGCAGGGGGGGCGCGGCGACGCGCAATAGGAATGGAAACTGCATTTCATGTGGACGCACAGAACCCATGGCAGTGCTGGCGCAGTGTGTAACACTCGTAAACTGCCCTTGGTTGCTGCCTTTTCTAAATGTTGGCATCCCAGACTGCTGCGTTGCCCGTATGAACAGGCACATGCTTTGTGTTACCACCTGCGCTACGCGTGCACAGCACTACCATCACAGCCATGCATTTGCCATGGCCACCAGTGGGCGTGCTGGCATACATGACATGGGCTTTTGCACGCCCACAAGCGCAAATAAATGAAAGTACCATGTTCGTGCCAAAGTTCTGCCCACAGGGGGATCCTCGCAGAAAGGTCCAAGAAGTTGCACTTTGAGAAGGTGAAGTTTGCGGGAAGATCCTTGCTGCTGTCAGTGCACTCTGCAGTCTGGCGGGGAGATCTAGACGCTGCATCAGCAGCAGCAACCGCCGACGACATCACCACCAGCAACAGCAAGCAACGGTGCCACCGCTTGGCTTTCCACCCACCCACCAAGCCTACTGAAAATCATGCCTCCCGCCGTCACCTCTGTCCGGACACTTGGCAGGAGGGGACTCAGGGTGGCAGCATTAGCCTGCCAACGGCAGCAGCAGGTGCGGTGCGGCTGCACCCTGGCGCCCACCTCGCCGCTGCCTCGCCGCCGTACCAGCGGCAGCCATGCAGCACACCCGCTAACAGCAGCAGCGGGGGGTGACATGGGGCGCCGCTGGTCGGGAGGGGGCAGCAGCAACAGGAGGCGGCTAACCATCAAACCCAGCAGGGGTTTTGAGACCTTCCCACTGCCTGAGGACTGGCCGACGGTGTCGAAGATGCTGATCCAGCGCACTCCATTCAACATGGAGGAACTGGAGGACATGGTGAGACATGGCACGCCCTGGGTGTTCCCGTTTGCAATTCCCAGAGCGTGTTCCTGCTGCGCTGCAGACGGATTGGGGCCATTCGGGCCCAGCGCGTCACATCAGCATATAGGCCAAGGACGCTGCAAAGGCCGCTGGACGCAGTCGTGGGGTGTAAGCCCTGACCACTGCCACAGTGTGCAGCAGTGCAGCGGCATGACTGCGTCTCCTGCATCCTGACATGCCAGCTGCCTGCACGTGGCACCCCCTCCTACGCCGACACAATTAGAATTGTGCACTGGACCACCTCCTCAAGCCCTTGTCCCTGCATCATTATGCTAGCAACCTGTGCAAGTTGGCTGCACAGCAGCTCTGGCAGCTGCCCTGGCTGCCTGTGCGCCCGGCCCTAGGACACACACCTTCATGTGGTCTGGGGGTGCAGCAATCTGAGCTGACCACACTCGCTGCTGCTGCTGCTGGCGCCGCTGCTGATGCACCGCGCAGTGGCAGCTGTTTCGCGAGCTGGCGGGCGAAAAGCAGTACCTGACGCCGGACGAGTTTCGCGACACCATGAAGCGCAACCTGGGCATCATGAAGGAGGAGTGGGCCAAGAAGTACTTTCGCGCGTTTGACCGGAACGAGAGCGGCACCATTGACTTCCCGGAGTACGTCATGGGGTTTGCCGCCATGGCGCGGGTGAGCAGCAGTTCTCCGCTGACGCGGCAGTTACCTACTACTTGTGTTCAGTTCAGGTTTTCGTTTGTTCTCCGTTTGATCTTATGTGCTCAAGCGTTTTTTTTTTCATGCGTTGCTTAGCAGCACGTGCTGGCGACGTAACTGTTTCTCACCGCAGCAACAGTCAAAGCCTGTGCTTGCTGCAGCAGCTTGCACTTCTGCCAGCACAGCATCACTGGCGGCCTGCTGCTGCCGTGGTAGGGAATTGCCTCAGCGGCAGCTGTTGCTGCTGCCCCCAAGCATGGCCTCTACTGCTGCTGCCGAGCAAAACAGCACAGACCAGGGCTGTGCTTCACCAGTTTTTGATCAACCGGTACACCCCTCAAGTACCTTGTGCTCCAGCAAATGCTGGCAACACCAAGCTGTGCGTTTCCAAGTCCCGCCATCCACCCGCACGCAACTACCAAAGCAGTACTGCAGCCCACACACCCCACACAGCCGCAGTGCGCCGCCGCACCCGCATGCACCTCTCGCTGCACAGCACATGCCACTGCCGCGGCGCTCACTGCCTGCTGCACCTGCGCGCGCCGCCGCCGCTGAGCCACGCCGCAGGTGCTGACCGACAGGAAGGCGCAGTCGCTCATTGGGCTGAGCACGGGCGCCAACATTGTGCGCACGGGCAGGGACGCGCGGCTCTTCTGGGACCACCACCCGTCACGTGTGGCGGTACGTTGTGTGTCAATCATTTTTTTGGGCGGCAGGCGCAGTATGCGTGTGTCTGCGGGTGACGTGGAAGTGTTGATTCGGAGCGGCAGGCTTGGATGCCACTGTGATAAGGGGTAGCAAGCGAGCGGCGCGCGGGCTGTGGGCTGCCGGCGTGTAGCCCGGGGTGTGAGGGCATGATGACTTGACGATGAAAATATTGGAAAGTAAGCGATTATATCTGTTGATTTGTTCGAACTTCAGAAGTCAAGATTTTAGCTCATACAGAAAAGAAATATGAACATGTCTGAACGCATTTTTGAAGGGCCACACTCGCCGCACCGCCAGTGCATGTTTCCTGCTGCACGCCGACTGTGTGTGGTGCGGTTACAACTGCGCTAGAAGACTAGCATGTGGTGCATAAGGTGCATGACCTGCGCTTGCAGCATGTGCTGCGCACGGTGCGCATGGTGCGCAATGATGTGTGACAGGGGGGGGGTGCCGCTTGCTGGGCGTGGCATCGCACATGTGCGCAGGTAATAAAGAAGTGGCGTGATAAGGAGGTGGCGCAGCACGCCACGGAGCTGGTGGAGTGGCTGAGGCACGAGAAAGGACTCACGGTGCTGCTGGACCCCTCGGAGGACGCGCTGACAGGTGAGACCGCGCTAGTGTGCTGGGCAGTGCCACAGTACACTGTATGTACGCATGTAAATATGTACTTTGAAGTACCTTTGAGTAACGAGGAGTACTTCCGAGAAATACACCGAAGCATACATGTACTGATTCATTATTGCTGAAGTATACATTGCAGCAGTAGTATCCAGCATGTGACTTGTCACTGCAGCAACTCACACCTGCTGAGGTGCTTCTTTTCAGCGCAAGTGCGCTTCTCAACATGCCAGGCCCTCTTTAGATTGCGCAGTGCTGAGCATTGCCATCTTGTTCGCCAGCAACGGCGTGTCTGATCATGCTTTTCTCGGTCACACGCACGCCCTGCGCACAGGGCGTTCCACGCCCTAAGCAGAGTTTAATAAAAGTACACCTCTCAATTAAGAATTATTAAAATAAAAATAAAAAATGTTTCGCTCACATTGTGTGTGTGCCGTAGCCGGATGCAACGCGCCAATGGAACAGCCACATGGGTCGCTTGGCGCACAGGTGTCATAGGTTGAAGTACTTCGGAGTATCAGATTGTGCCATAGTGCATATACTTCAGGCATCGCGTCCCTAAACGAAAAGCAGGTGAGTGTGTAGGGTAACGGCAGGCGGCATGGCTCAAATTTTTGTGTGCACCGTGGCTGGGTGCCACTGTGGCAGTCACGCGAAAGGATCCGTGCAGACAAAGCAGAGATGGGTTCGTTGCGCATGCGGACACTTCAGTCGGTAGTTGTCGTGCGATGAATGGCGCGGCATGTACCGGCACGCACCTTTTTCCCCACTGGGCGCCAGGGCCTCCACTCTTCTGATGATGGGGTCCCTGTTGTGTCGTGAAGTTGTTGCCGACTTCTTGCCTTGTGATGGCAATGCCGCGTAATTTCCAGGCTGCAACTTTATGGGGTTCAAAACGAGTGGCGGGGGCACATTGCTTAGGGAAACTGCTCAAACAGGTATTTGCAATTTAAAGGCTTGTACCTTTGACGTGAATTCAAGCATATACTTCTGAAGTATAGCTGATAATGCAAAACTGGGGGGGAGGGCACATCGCTTCAGGAAGCACTCATCAAATGATAATAGTTCCAGCCTCAGGCCTACTTTGGAACAAAACGGTAGGTACCTCCAACAAAAATTATGCTAGATGCCGCGGCCATACTCACTGCAACTGCTGTGGCAGGACTGTCGGCACCGCAGCAAACCCCAGAGCTTGAGTGTGCAACACTCAGCATTCTAAGCATAGGAACCGGAAAGTGGACCCTCTGCCTGCGTACCGTAATAATACATGCATGAGGCACTGGACATGCACCACAGAAGTGGTCTGTCAGCTCACAGCATTGCCACACATCATTTCTGGAACTGCCAGGCTGGCTCCACCGCCGTGCATGCAGCCCTGCACTCATGACCCATTTGCCTGCCGCCACCGCTGCCGCCACTGCTGCCACCGCCACTGTTGCCGCTGCCGCCGCCGCCGCCGCCAACCACAGACGACCCCTCCAAGCGCTTCCTTCCGCACGTCGCGCGCTTCAACCCGGCGCGCCTCGCGGGCGCGTGCGACTTCATTGTGACCCTGGGCGGCGACGGCACCGCGCTCAAGGCGGCGTCCTACTTTGATGACGCGAACCCGATACCGCCGACGCTCGCGCTCGGCCTGGGCTCGCTCGGCTTCCTGGCGCCCTTCAGCGTGCCCGACGCCAAGCCCATGATCGAGCGCGTGCTGAGGGCGGAAGAGGAACCGATGGCGTGCACGCTGCGCACGCGGCTGCGCGGCGACGTCTATGGCAGGTGCGCTGGTGCCACTGCGTGCGGTACACTTTTGCTGCTCCGTCTGTGGTTCACCCTGTTGGTGGCCGTGGCGATGCTGCTGAGCAAGCAGGTGGCAGCGGCAGCAGCGGGCGCTTTTGCTTCTGTGTGCATGTGTGCCTGCGTCGGCGGCGGGGTGGTGTCTGCCGTTTCTCGATGCCCAACGCTAACCTGCCGCATGCCTGCACCGCACTGCATGCTCCGTGCGCCAGGAACGGGCAGCACCAGAGCACCTTCTACTCGCTCAACGAGTTCATTGTGAACCGCGGCCTGTCGGGCGTTCTCAGCACGCTGGAGGTGTACGTGGACGGCCAGCTCGTCACCACCGCGCAGGGCGACGGTGAGGCAACGGGCCGCCCAGTCATTGTGGTAGAGTGCTTGCCCAAGCCTGCTTCAGAAATGTTGGGGCTGCTTTGTGCTGCGTTCACACATCTGCATGTGAGCCTTGTTTATTGGCGCGGCATGCTGTGTGCGCGTGCTTGTGTTGTCGCTACCCCAGCCCTGCCGCCGTCTGCATATCCTTGCCTCCCGTCATGCCGCCATGGCGCACTGCAACTCTCAGCTTGTTGGCGTTGCTCGGGCATTGCAGAGCCACCCTCCCCTCCTCAACTCCCTGACTTGCGTGTTCACCAGGTGCCGTGACAGCACAGAGCCACGTGTCCTTGCACATCACTAGCCATGGGTCACGGTGTATAACGTATTTTATACGTTCAACAAAATACGGCGTATTCCTACGTATTTCTACGCCCAAAAACGAGATATACGGCGTATTTGCCGTATAAATACGTTCATCTGCATATGTTGTACGGCGTATTTACATACGTTATACGGCGTATATTGCAAAAATTATATGCTGCGACCCATCACTACACACCACCCTGCCGCTGGCTGGCTTTCCACCGGCCACGCCAACACCAAGCACCTTGTGCGTGTCCACTGCTGGCGCTGCCGATAGTGCATGTCCACTGCTGGCCCAAACGCACTGCCGATAGCACTCCACGCACCCTCACGCCCACCCGCCCTGCACCGCCACTCCCGCGCGCCGCTGCTGAGCTTGTGTACCAGGCCTCATTGTGGCAACGCCCAGTGGCTCCACCGCGTACAACATCAGCGCGGGCGGCTGCATGGTGTCGCCGCTGGTGCCCGCGACCCTCATCACGCCCATTGCGCCGCACTCCCTGTCGTTCCGCCCGATTCTCACAAGCGCGTCCTCTGAGATCACGGTCCGCATTCCGGAGACGGCGCGTGCTGATGGTGAGTGCGCAGCGCGCATGCACGCGGTATAGTTTAGTCCTTGTACATAGCCAGGAGTACTAGTGGTTCTACCCAGTGGGTACCAGCTTTGTCCGCAGTGGTCTTGGGCAGCTGGGCCCGAGCTGGTCAGCGACAGCAGATGTGCTGGTGGTTGAGTCGGCGCACCTTGAGTGACTGCCACTTGTGACTCGCCAGCATGAGTGCAAGGTATGGTTGTTGCTGGCTCATGCACTGTCTCAGTGTCCTTGGTTGCTGCAACGAAAGCACTATGTACTGTGTCATGTGGGCACTGCATGCAGCTGCGACAACACCTACTTGCATGCAGGCGCCCTGTGCCCAGACAGGCGCCATTGCCATGCCCGCCACCTCTGGCACTCCAACCACCTGCCTTCCTGCCACCGTGCATGCCACATACACCCGCCAATCACCGCACCCACGTCCATCCATGCCGCGCACACCACAATAATTATATACCGGGTATACATTTTCACTGTAACAGTTTTTTAGCTAAAGATTTTTCTTTTTTACACCCATAAACATCTGCTTCGTACACACTGTGCGCCTACAGCCATCCACAGCGCTCACGCCCGCACACCCCTCCGCTGCCCTGCCACCCGCCGCAGGCTGGATGTCATACGACGCGACGGCGAGCGTGCCCCTGGAGAAGGGCGCGTTTGTGCGCCTCTCCACGGCCCTCATGCCCTTCCCCACCCTCAACTCAACGCCCCTCGACGGAGACTGGTTCCAGTCCATCCGCGACAAGCTCCACTGGAACGTGCGCACCCTGCAGAAGCCGCTGGACGTGCTGCCGCCGGTGCCGCCGCGCGGGCCGCCGG
>JAULBY010031239.1:0-15649 GCA_032358315.1 Ophiocytium majus
CACCCCACAGGCTTCGGCCTGGCATTTTGCCCCAGCCACGGCGGTATCTGGGCTTAGCAGCCTTTTAGGTTTCTTTCACCACCACGTGGTGAATACGAGTGACCGTTAGCAAGCGCACTGAAATGTTGCTGAGCACTACCGCTGCCCTAGCTGCTGCTGAGCACATGGCAGGGCGCGGCAGCAGCTAGGGCAGCGGCAGTGCTCAGCAGCAGCAGCAGCAGCAGCAGCAGCAGCAGCAGCAGCAGTGCTCAGCAGCAGCAACAGCAGCGCTCGACAGCAGTGCCCAGCAGCAGCAGCGCTCAGCAGCCGTGTTCAGCAACATCTCAGTGCTGCCTACCCACAGACTGACTTCCATGGAGAGGGCGCAGTGCCCAGCAGCAGCAGCGCTCAGCAGCAGTGTTCAGTAGCATCAGCGGCAGCAGCAGCAGCAGTGCTCAGCAGCAGCTAGGGCAGCGGCAGTGTTCAGCAACATCTCAGTGCTGCCTACCCACAGACTGACTTCCATGGAGAGGGAACCAGTTTCGTGGGTGCTGCTGAGCAAGGCGGGGGGCGGGGCGCGGGGTAAGTCCCAGGGTTGTGGTGGCACATGCCCGTCGCAACCTTCACGTATACACTTCCAATATGTGTATACCGGTATATGGAAACCCATGTTGAAGCGATAAGCTCCAGGACCCCCCGCATCTATAGCAGGGGCCGAAGCCCCGTGGCACTTGTCAGGGGAATAACACCTGTAGTTGAAGTTTGTGCAAAAGTTGAAGTGTCTGCATGAGTCCGCGGGCGCACCCGTACAAAGTATGGGTAGCCTAAAACTGGCAGCAGGGCGCGCTCGGCACTGAAATGTGTGCTTGAGCTTTTGAGCACCGGTCATCTCAAGTTCAACACGCGCGCACGCAACATGCGCACGCACCTTGGCGGTCTGTATGAGGACGTTCTGCATGCTAAGGCGGAACAGAGCCAGCCCCGCGGAGGGGCGCGCCAGCTGCCGCAGCGCGCTGTACGTCGTGCTGAAGTTGAGCTTGCGGTCGCTGCGCATGAACTGCGCGCGCGCGCACACACACAGTTAAAGTTGGAGAATCAGAGTTGAAGTTGCAGATGAACAAGTTGGAGAGATGGACATGAGCTGGCGCAGCGGGCTGTAAGTCGTGCTGAAGTTGAGCTTGCGGTCGCTGCGCATGAACTGCCCGCGCGCACACACACACAGTTGAAGTTGGAGAATCAGAGTTGAAGTTGCAGATGAACAAGTTGGAGATGGACATGAGCTGGCGCAGCGGGCTGTACGTGCTGAAGTTGAGCTTGCGGTCGCTGCGCGCGAGCTGCGCACACGCAGACACGCACACAGTGTACAGTTGAAGATCAGAGTTGAAGTCGCAGACGAAAAAGTTGAAGTTGAACGTGAAGCTGAAGACCAGCTGGTGAAAATGCAGCGGACGAGAAGGAAGAAAACAAGTTTAAGTTTATGTTGAAGTTGCACCTGGATGTCGAAGGGCTCCAGCTGCTCGCGCAGCGTGAGCAGGTGCTTCACCAAGAAGAGGTTGCCGTCAAGCGGCGTCGCTCTCGCCGCCTGCGGCAAACAACGACAGCAAGCACCGCAAAAGTGGATAGTGACAGGTCAGGGCTTACGACGTACTTTACACGTCAGACTTGAAGTACAAAATAAGGCAAATTTTTGTGCGCGCCAAAACTCGATACACGGCATATATGCCGTATGAACAGCTAGCGGCCGCGCTAGCCCAGCGCATGCGCTTCAATACACCAATAGTACAGCTCTAATCTTAAACTTCAACTTCAATCCTGGCGCCGTGTGCGAGCGCACAGACTCTAACCACCCGGGGCTGCCTCCTCCGACAGCCAGCGCCGCCACCACTGCGCAGTTGAAGCTGGTTTTATGTGGCCATGTATTCACAAGCACCCCGCGGATGAGAAGAGTTCCAAAAATCTTTGTTATAAGATTATTTTTGTGGTCTCCATATGGCTACAGTACGTGGTCACAGGTACCCGCAAATGAAAGACCCTCATGTGAGCATGTGCTGTAAGTGCCGTCGCACTCGCCACGAGCGTTGCCGCCGCCACGCGCGCCGCCGTCACCGCACGCACGGTGTCGGCGATGTCTTCAAATACCGCCATCTCCATGTACTTGAAGTATTACTATTGTGATTTTCAAGTGGTTACATATTCGTACGTCCCCGCGAATGAAAGACTGTCATATGGGCGCAACTGTGACACTCACCACGAGCCTGGCCGCCACCACAAGTGCCGCCGTAACCGCACGCACAGTGTCGGCGGCAATGTCTTCGAAGACCGCCATCTCTACCACGCGGTATATTTTGCTCAGCACCAACAGACCAAACCTCATGGGTGCGTACCTACGTACACATGCATGGGGGGAATGGGAGGGGGGGGGGGGGGCACACAGGGGGGCGCGGGGGGAAAGGGTCAGTGGAGGGGCGTGCCGGGGGCAGCTGTGCTCAGCAGTAGCGGTGAACAAGCTCACCAGCACCAGCAGCAGCAGTGCTCAGCAGCAGCAGCGCTCATCGTGGTCATCGTCAGCGGCACAAGCAGCGCCGGCGGCGGCGGCAGCAGCAGCAGGGCTCGGCAGCGGCAGCAGCGGTGCTCAGCAGCGCAGCAGCAGCAGCAGCTCAGCAGCAGAAGCAGCAGCAAGGTCCCTGGGTGTGGCCAAGGAGCAGCAGGCGTGCTGAGCAGCAGCGGTGACAGTGCTGAGCAGCAGCACTAACAGCAGTGCTCAGCAGCAGCGGTGCTCATCATAGATTTTGCTCAGCACCAACAGACCAAACCGCATGGGTGCGTACCTAAGGGCACATGCGTGGGCAGAATCGGGGGGGGGGGGGGGGGGCACAGAGGGGGGGGGGGGGGGGGGGGGCACATAGGGGGGCGCGGGAGGAAATGGTCAGTGTCGGGGCGTGTCTGGGGTGCGGCAACAGTGCTCAGCAGCAGCGGCGACAGAGCTCAGCAGCAGCAGCAGCAGTGCTCAGCAGCAGCGCTGTATGCAGCAATCTGCAGCAGTGCGTGACGCAGCGGCGGCAGTGTTCATCAGCACTGTCAGCAGCAGCACCGGCAGCGACCAGCAGCGGCGCTCAGCAGCAGTGCTCAGCAGCAGCGGCGGCAGTGCTAAGCAGCGCTCAGCAGCCACTCAAGAGGTGCCGTATGCAATCGCCGCGTTCAGCAGCACCGGCAGCACCAGCAGCAGTGCTCAGCAGCAGCAACAGTATTGCTCAGCAGCAGCAGCAGCAGCAGCATCAGTGCAGCAGGCACTCAACACTCACCAGGCGCCGTACCCAGCCGCAACATTCGCACGCGCGAGCACCCCCGGGCAGTCCCGCAGCGCTCGGCAGCACCACCACTAGCTGCAGTGCTCAGAATCAGCAGCAGTGCTCAGCAGTCACTCACCAGGTGTCATACGCGGTTGCCGCGTTCGCGCGCGCGAGCACCCCCGGGTAGTCTGTGTCCGCACCGTCCTCGCGCGGCCTGAACTGCGTGACGTCGCGCTCGATGATGCGCTGCGCGAGGTGGATGAGCCTCTCCTGGCAGTCCTGGACGAGTTTGAGTAGGACCGTCTCGATCGGCACCTGCACGACGCCATTCTCCAACCTGCGCGTGAAGCGATGTGGCCCAATTATAGTTGTACCTCTTTTGAGGTATGTCAATGCGGCAAGCATCTAAAGGAGTACCTTGTAGTATTACCGGTATTTGTGGTACACTTCAATAAGTCCTTGAAGCACTGTTATGAGCCTCTCCTGGCAGTCCCGGACGAGTGTGAGTAGGACCGTCTCGATGGGGACCTGCACGACGCCGTTCTCCAGCCTGGCGTGGCAGCAGCGCGAAAAAATTTTAAGTAATTAAATATACATTGGTACTTCAAAATTTATACATACATCGATATAATGAAGTATTAAAAATTTACGGCAAGTGCTGAATTAATTGTGCTAATAATTTATTTAAAAATGCAATCACTAAGTACTTGAAGGCTTGGACCACCTTGAGCAGGACCGTCTCGATGGGCACCTGCACGACGCTGCTCTCCAGCCTGCGCGCGAAGCGATGTGGAATAATTGTATTTCAAAACATGTCTTCATGACAAGTATTTGGAAATGTACCATACTTCAAAAAAATTATTTGAACAGTGATACTTCGATAACCAAGCACTTGATGTCCTGGACAAGCTTGGACCGTCTCGATCGGCGCCTGCACGGCGCAGTTCTCCAGCCTGGCATGGCAGCCATCACTCATCACACATACGTATAGAATATATGAGGAGCAAGCGCAAGAGGGGCGAGGCCGTCGCACCACAAAACACGGCGTCTCTCACGGTATTGTGCCCGTGCACCCCAGCAGCGGCGTACATTGAGAGCATGGAGCTGGCGAGCAAGAGCAGCACCAAGTATGGTGGTGACTCTGGTGGAAATGGAATTTGGACGGCGCGCGGCCGGTGCCCCGAAGGCACCGGCCCATGACGCTGACGCGGCCCCTGAAATTAATTGAGCCGCGGTGTGTTTTGGCCAAATTAGAGGGAGTGTGCTGGGCGTCCATGGTTCGCATTCCCACAGGAACGACCCATGAACGTTCCCCGCTGCAACTGAAACGAACAAGCCAGCGGCCCACCCACGGCCCACACATCCCTCTCGCTCTCCCACGGCCCACACATCACTACTCGCTCTCACCTTTGGCACACCACACACTCACACAGCAGCGGCAACGCACAATGACCAAGCGCACTGTAGTCGACATCAACACTGAGATCATGGGGGGTGGTCTCTCTGCAACCGAGCTCAACTCCATCATCAGTGCTGCACGTGCTGCTCGCGACCGTCTCGCCACCACCAGGGGCTACATCGACACAACCCTCATGATCGACTTCTCCAACATGGAGAAGGGTGCTCGCGACGCCATGGTCGCCTTTCTCAGCGACGACCCGATCCCCCCCGCGACGTGGCTTCGCATACAGCCGTTCATGCAGTACATCTTGGACAAGGCGACGGCGCTCTTGTGCGAGTCCGGCATCGCTGTGCGGGTCAAGAGTGTGGTCGTGTGCGGCTCGATTTACCGGCACGACCAGGTGGAGGCCATGACGGCGGAGCTGCGGGCCGCGTCTCTGGCCGTGTTCGGGGTGGAGCCCACATATGACCTGGAGCCTGGGCCACGGATGGACGATCGCATCGCTGGCGTCATCGGGAAGGCGGCCCACCGTTTCCCAGGGGGGCTGGTGCTTGTTGCCAGCGGCGACGGCAATGTGAACGAGAATGATGTTTACGTAAGTGTGTCCGACGGTTGTCTCTTGTGCGTCTCACGGGTTATCTGGTGCGCGTCTCACCGTTGTCTCATGTGTGTATCACCGTTGTCTGGTGCGCGTCTCACGGCGTGTGCGTCTCACGGGTTGTCTGGTGCGCGTCTCACCGTTGTCGCATGTGTGTCTCACCGCTGTCTCGCATGTGTCTCCTGCCCGTCTGCTCGCTCGGCGCGCGCAGCCAAGCATCAGGGACGGCGTCCGTGACGCCATCAACAACGGTTCTCGAGTCTGCCTCTTCAGTTGGGAGCAGTGTCTCAATTGGGAGCAGTATTACCCCCTTGCAGAGGGGTGTGATGAGTTTGAGATGGTGCCACTGGGTAGGGAGGAGTTATACCTAGTCGGGCGTGGTGAACCGCGCTCTCCGTCCAGTGATAGCAGCAGTTCAGACACCCGCAACCAGTTTGCGTGTCCGTACAAGTTGCTCCCTGAAGGTTGTAAAAAGGGAGGCCGTTGTCGCTGGTCCCACTCCCCTGATGCGGTGCGAGAGGAGCCCCGCTACCTGTGTGAGCAGTGGGCGGCACACGAAGCCAATCCCAAGCTGCCGGGGTGCAAGTGGGTGGATGGCAAACACTGTTGGTCCATACACGACGCGTCTGCGCCTCGCAACGGGGACGTTGTCATTCACGACGTTCGACGCAAGCTCGTCGGCCACCCCGAATGGGACGCCGAGCTCCACGCCGAATGGCATGATCGCGCGGCCGCCACCCGTGAGGCCAGCAGCGAGGCCGCCACCCGCGAGGCCGGCAAGGCCGCCACCCGCGAGGCCGCCACCTACGCGGCCGCCGCCCGCGAGGACCGCCAGGCCCGCGAGGACCGGGAGACCATGGCCATGGCGGTGACAGCTTCCTTGCCCCCGCCGCACAGCAACCGCAAAAACTTTGCGTGCCCTTACCTGCGCAGGGGTGGACACTGTGACAAAGGAGACCTTTGTGACTACTCCCACTCCCCTAGTGCGGTGCTAGAGGCGCCCTACTGGATGTGTGCGCATTGGCAGGCGCATGAAGCTGACTCCGAGCTGCCAGTGTGTGCGTGGGGAGAGGACAAGTGTTGGTACAGGCACGACGCATCCGCACCTCGCAACGTGGCGTTTGATAAAGTTCAACGCCAAATCGCCGCCCGCAAAACCCGCGAGGTTGCAGCTCGCGAGGTTGCAGCTCGCGATGTCGCCGCTCGCGAAGCCCACTATGCCCCCCCCCATACCCGCTACGCCCCATATGCCCCGTGTGCCGCTCCGAAGCTCCATTACGCCACCCGCGCTTCTGGCTCTTCTGGGGGGCGGTGGTAAACTGCGCCGTCTGCGTATGCGTCTGTGCCCAGTGCCCAGTGCCTCAGTGCTCAGTGCCCGGTGCCCAGTGCCTCAGTGCTCAGTGCCCAGTGCGTGGTGCGTGCTTGAGAAAAACACAAAACCCCACAAAAAATAATATGAAAATTTGTGTGAAGGGCTTGGTGCTGGTCACGCCCTTGTGTGCAATGCTTCGTGTGCGATAATTGGTTGTTGCGAAATGTGTGGCGCGTTAAGTAACATGCGGCAATGCGGCACCTTCATTTGCAGCTTGTGGGGCTCATATTGGCAGGCTGATGCACAGTGGTGTCGGGTTACCATTTGAAGCCGGCCAAGTTTTTAAACCATAAAACTACACACAGAGTTTTTGTAATACACACATTGCCTACAGGCGTCCGCTAGCCCTTTTCGTGTTCGTATGGTAGGCTAGGACGTACACATACACTGCCATGCATTTTCCATGGCCACCAGCGGGCGTGCTGGCATACATGACATGGGCTCTTGCACGCCCACAAGTGCAAAGAGGTAAAACTACACACAGAGCGCATGGCCCTATAACACTATACTTCTATATACCGTATACCTCGAAGTACTTCAGAAGCACCGGTATATGACGTCCTGGACAAGCTTGGACCGTCTCGATCGGCACCTGCACAGCGCTGTTCTCCAGCCTGCACGGGCGGCAATGTACTCGTGCACCAATACAGTACCGATATTATTTAAACAACTGCGTAAGGTACTTCGAGGTACCGGTACGTTATTGTTAGTCCTGGGCTAGCTTGAGTAGTTTTATTTTTTTGCCCTTGTGGGCGTGCAAGAGCCCATGTCATGCATGCCAGCATTAAGCTACTCGGGCAAGCACGCCTGCGGCCTTGCCTCAAATACCTGTTGTCACAGTGTTGTGTGATACCTACCCAGGCATTACACCAGGTCCTACTCCGGTATACACACCTGCGCGCCTGCCTCACCCAGGTGCTGCACCAAGTACTACCTAGGTACACCTCGGGCGTGCATACCTGCACGTCTGCCTGAAATACCTGTTGTGTCATACCTACCCAGGTGCTGTGCCAAGTACTACTTGGGTACTACTAGTAGTACGTGGGTATACTTACCTGTGGGCCTGCCTGAACTACCTGCTGCGTCACACCTACCCAGGGCA
This sequence comes from Ophiocytium majus, assembly GCA_032358315.1. NCBI lineage: Eukaryota > Xanthophyceae > Mischococcales > Ophiocytiaceae > Ophiocytium > Ophiocytium majus. Next base: position 7,744 of record JAULBY010031239.1, read on the forward strand.
CTACACCAGGCATTACGTGTGTACTACAAGGATATAATTACCTGCGTGCCTGGCTCAAATAGCTGCTGTGTGTCATACCTGCTCAGGCACTACCACAGGTGTGGGCCTGCCTCACCCAGGTGCGGCACCAAGTACTACCTGGGTACTAAACATGCGCATACCTGCGGGCCTGCCTGTTGCCGTGCCGCCCGCGGTGCTCCTCCACAATTTCCTCGCGCACCACTCCAATGATCTGCGCATGACGCGGGCAGACACACATTATGTACAGTACGGTGTCAGTAGCACACATAGAACATCTACAGTGACAGCCTACTCATGCCAAAGCAATGATTGTGCGCAAGGCAGTGGCGTCAGCGAGTGAGTGCCGGCGGCGCACATAGCTCTTTTGAAATGTTCATGCAATTTCCTCGCGCACCACTCCAATGATCTGCGCGCATGTGAAGGGCAGTACAGTGCACTCGCGGTTTAGTGCGTGTTGATTTGGTGCGGTGCGCGGTTTAGTGCGGGGTCCAGAGACCCGTCACAGACCACATGACTCAACGTACACGATACACAATGCCCTAGTGTGAGTCTTGCTTCAGTGCGGGATTCTCTGGGGGCGACACTGGCCGCACTAAATCGCGAGTGCACTCTTGTACAGGTACTTCAGATGTACTTCAGAACTACCACAGTAGTATACAGTGTGTGCTTGAACTATATGGCATGGTGCCAGTACCACACATAGAGTACCTACAGTGGTAGCCTACCCATGCCAAGCAACAACTCTGCGCATAAATGGCGTCAGCGAGTGAGTGTCGTACATGGAGTACCTACAGTGATAGCCTACTCATGCCAAGCAACTACTCTGCGCATCAATGGCGTCAGCGAGTGAGTGTCGGCGGCGCGCGTAGCTCCTCTCAGACTGGTGGTTTATGCACTTCAAACGTGAAGGTCGCTCTCACCTCGCAGAGCTCGTCCATGTCATTTCTAATTACCATATACTTCATGTACACTTCGAAGTATATATAAAGTAGCTGTCATGTGGTTCATGCACTTCAAACGTGAAGTTTGCTCTCACCTCGCAGAGCTCGTCCATGTCATTGGCGTGCAGCATGCGCGGCCGGAGGTAGCGGTACATCTGAGGACGCACACACGCGCGCACACACACACACAAAGACCTGAGGCGCTTTGAAGATCGCAGCACAACCGGTAGCTGGCGCACATGCACACACACAAAAGTTTTTGTAAAATATAAAAACAAAAATAAAAATGGCGTCATATTTTCTCATCTTTTTCAAAATAAAGCAAAAAAACAAAAGAAGCCATATATTTTACTACTAGTATGAGATAATCTTGCGCTTGGTTTGCCAATTCGATAAATACACGCGCGCGCGCGCGTGCGATCACACATGAAGGGTTTGAGGCACACTCAAAACTGGCACTACTTCCACATGGCTGAATATTGAACTTTGAGGTGCCCGCTAGGTTGAAGTTGACACCGGCTGGAGTTGAAGTTTTCCCGTGCACCTCATCGCAGAGCGCCAGCAGCATGTTGTAGACCCCCTCACTCTCGCCTACCTGTACTATGCTGTACTACTGGTACTACTTCAACATGGCACAATGTTGAACCATGAGGTGGACGCTAAGTTGAAGTTGACATCAGATGAAGTTGAAGTTTGCCCGTTTACCTAACCGCAGAGCGCCAGTAGCATATTGTACAGCCCCTCGTTCTCGCCTATTTCATTATCGGTGTTACAGTACACTACTGGTACCGCTGTCACATGGCAGCATGTTTTTGAAACCAAGCTGCAGGCTCACTTGAAGTTGACAGCAGTGGAGTTGTTGAAGTTTACCTCATCGCAGAGCGCCAGCAGCATGTTGTAGAGTCCCTCATTCTCGCCGTCGCCGTCGGCATCCGCGCGCTGCTGCTGCTGCTGCTTCTGGGCATCTGTAGGCGCCGCGGTGGCCATGCACTCGTCGAAGAGCTGCACCTCGAGCTGCGACCACGGCGCACAGGGACGGGAAAAAACAGAAGGGGCTGCGGTTATGACCGAGTGGCGGGCACGGTTGCACCTACGACGATGGTGGCGCCGGTTGTGCTGGGCGACTGGGCGCCCTTTTTGTGGACAACACACACACACAACAATATACCTTCTGAACTTGCTCACGACGCTCTCGCGGCCTGCCAGACGTCTGCCCTGCCGCACCTGAATGGGCCTGTGCTTTGTTGGGCCGGATGTACTAGAGTTGGGGGACGTGGGCCTGCCTTTACGGCGCGCTTTGCTGACTTTTGGCGGCACCGCACAAGTAAGCCCTGGTGGTATTTGTACTTCGCATCATCGCTAGCCCTCCAGGAGACTGACCGGTGCGTGTAGGTGTGGGGGCTGTCTGGTATTTTCAACAAGTGGACAAAACACGGCACGGGCTTCGGCCTGACATTTTGCCCCAGCCACGGCAGTATCTGGGCTCAGCAACCTTTTAGGTGTCTTTCGCTTGAAGTACTAGTATACTTCAACTTGAAGTATACTTGAGACGTAGTTACTACACCTCATGGTACCTAAGACTTACTACTTCGAAGTATGTACCTTTCATGTATGTAATACGTAGTATTTGGTATGCATGCATGGATATTTATAGTTGAGGTACGTAGTGCAACAGAAAACCACGCACGCACGCGCAGGCGGCACAGGCTGCACGCCTCCTGCACATCAGCACCCTGTTCGCTGGTGCAGAAAGTGAGCTGCCGCCCCCTACGTGCTCACAAGAAACGCTGCTGAGGAAATGAGGATAGCCTTTTTCCTTCAGCGCCCCCCTCCCTCCTTGTCATCGCCAGTTTGCCGCACCAACTCAACCGGCGCGTGCAAACTCACCCCTTGGCAAGCACCGCCCACTTACAAACCGAGGCAGGCGGTCACGTGCGAAGCAGCAGCTACAGTGCCAGCGTCCGACAACAGAGTACACCACACGAGTCACAGCGTGTGACGCATTCACCCACGGCATAAGCGACACATTCGTGTTTATGAGTAGTGATGGGTCGCGGCGTAATACGTTAAGCGGCGTATCCCTACGCCCAAAAACGCGGTATATGGCACATTTGCCGTACAATAAATACTTGCACCTGCATGCGTTGTACAACGTATTTACATACGTTATACCGGAGGCGTATGCTACACGTGCTGTGACGGGTCACAGCGTATGACACACGTACCCACGGCGTACGTAACACATGCACATTCAGAGCAATGTGAACTGTACACGGTGTGGAAGTGTGTACACACTGCAAGCTTCAACGCTTGCCTGTCCGATGCGGATCAGGTACACGGAGCTGAAGCGGATCATGCCGACGAGCTCGCGCTGCCGGTGCATGGCATCCTGAGGCACAGGAGAGAGGCGCCGGCGGGTGGGGAGGGGCGAGATTGTCAAAAAAGCAGTTGAAAAAGGAGGGCAGGTCGGTCAGGGTGTGGTAACCAGTACCAGTTCGAGAGGCGCCGGTGGGGGGGGGGAGGGGGGGTCAGTTTTAAAAGGAGGGCGGGTCACTAAAAATTCCTAAACCAACAAGATTTATATGAGCAACTGAAGTATAGGCGATGATTCGTTGTAAAACTGTTTGTCTTGTTGCAGTTGAACCTGGGGTAAACAATACCAGTTTTAAAAACTTGGTCAGGGTCTGGTACCGGCACCACTCCGTGCTCCCAGGAAAGAAGCCGGGCCGCAGTTCCGAAAGAAGCCGCAGTCACCGGGCATGCGCCAACGTCATAATCCACGCTGCCACTCAGACCCCGCACACAGACTAGCAACTGTGTAGGGATTTTTTTAGGTTTAATGTGGTTGAGGTTTTGGTTTTTATTAGTGTTCGATTTCATTTATTGTCTTAAGTCCGTGTGGGCAGTCTGTGTGGGCAGTTCGGAGTATCCAACGTCTGCCCAAACTTCAACACAGCAGTGACAAAGTTCACCGGGGGACGGCGATGATGGCAGTGGCGGCAGCGGACGCCGCTCGTGGTCATGATGTGTTGTGTTCAAGTCAAAAGGCTAGGTACGTAATGTAGTACTGTAGCATCGTCTTCAGAAAATTCAGCATTGGGCGGGTACACCGACATGAGCAGTGCAGGTGAGGGATGGCCGCGGTGCCAGCAGGCGACCACTGCCAGACACAAGTGTCAGCCCAGCGAGACATCAGCAGGGGGTTGTTGCTGTGGAACAGGGTGCGGTGCTGCCAGCTCAGCTCGGGCTTGTGCGCGCGCACGTACTGTCATTGAAGTTGGGCACATGAACTTCAACTACAGGGACTGCACATACTGTTGTTGAAGTTTGGTACAGAAACTTCAACTATTGGGAACCCACCAGGTGCGCCCTGACCGGCGGCCGCAGAAGGTTGAGGCGCCGCTCCAGGTAGGCATTCTCGCACTCCCCCAGCAGGTGCTCAGCACTGCGGCGGCGCTCAGCAGCAGAGGCAGCAGCAGCAGCAGTGCTCAGCAGCAGGAGCAGCAGCAGTGCTCACCAGCAGGAGCAGCAGCAGTGCTCAGCAGCAGCAGCAGCAGTGCTCAGCAGCAACGGCAGCAGCAGCAGCGGTGCCCAGCAGCAGCGGCAGCAGCAGCAGCGGTGCCCAGCAGCAGCAGCAGTCACCGTAGCAGCAGCAGCAGCAGTAGCCACAGCAGCAGCAGCAGCAGCAGTAGCCACAGCAGCAGCGGCAGCAGCCGCAGCAGCAGCAGCCGTAGCAGCAGCAATGGTCAGCAGCCGTAGCAGCAGCAGTGCTCAGCAGCAGTGGTCAGCAGCACCGCCGCAGCACCGGTCAGCAGCTGCGCCACGCGGCGGACGCTGCAAGCGGTGCTCAGCCAGCTCAACAGCGCCAGCAGCACCAGCAGTGGCAGCGGCAGTGACGGCAGCAGCGTGGTGAGAAGCGACAGGCAGCGCAGTGCGCATGAGCCCGCCCAGGCTTGCACGGCGCCAACGTACTGCCGCAGCATGCTCACGCCTCCGCATGTCAGCACTAAATTTTCAGAAGTAGTGGTTAAACGTCTGTGTGACATGTTAAGGCAGTTCCCGCGCAGCTAGCACCCTAGGTGCCATTGTGGGGGGGGGGACAGCGCATTCGCCAATGGCCACGGGGCCATGAAACTTCAATTTGAAGTACTGCAGGGCGCGGGCGGCGGAACCGCCACTCACTTGGCGCGCTGCCGGCTGGGCGGCACAACCGCCGCAGCGCACACGCCTAAGTCTTGCGGCCATGAAACTTCAACTTGAAGTACCGCAAGGGTGTGTGTGTGAAACCATCGTTCACTTGGGATGCCGCTGTATGAGCGCCACGTCCGCCGCAGAGAGCGTCAGGCCATGAAGCTTCGATTTGAAGAAGTGTAGGGGGGCGGAGAAACCGCCGATCACTTGGGGTGCCACCGTGTGAGCGCCACATGGGCCGCCAGTGCACTCGCCAATGGCCACGGGGCCATGAAACTTCAACTTGAAGTACTGCAGGAAGAAGGGCGAAACTGCTGCTCGCTTGGGGTGCCGCCGGAGAACGCCACATCCGCCGCAGCGCACTCGCCTACGCCCGTGGGGCCATGGAAACTTCAGTTTTGAGGTACTGCGAGTGCGGGGGGGCGAAACTGCCACTCACTTGCGGTGCCGCCGCATGAGCGCCACCTCCGCCGCTGTGCACTTCGGGCTATGAAACTTCGATTTCAAGTACAGCAAGGGGAGGGGTCCGAAACCGCCACTCACTCGCCTACGGCCCCGAGGCCGTGACACTTCAAGTTGAAGTACAGCAGGGGTGTGTGTGTGGAACTGCCAGTGAAACTGCCACTCACTTGGGGTGCCGCCGGATGAGCGCCACATCGGCCGCGACACGCTGGCTGATAGGGGTCCTGAAACTTCAAGTTGAAGTACAGCAAGGGATGTGTGTGTGAAACTGCCAGTGAAACTGCCGGCGAAACTGCCACTCACTTGGGGTGCCGCCGGATGAGCGCCACATCGGCCGCGACACGCTGGCTGATGGCCCGGAACTTGGTGTAAACGGGGCTCATCTCCAGCCGCCCCTCGCGCACGGGGCCCGCCGCCAGCCGCGCCGCCTGTGACGCCGGTTCGAAAACAGTACCATATAGATAGCAATTATTAGTGTGATAGTGCTTAGCAATGCCCCACATGAAGTGCATACAAATAAGGCTCATTTCCAGCCGCCCTGCGCGCACGGGGCCCGCCGCCAGCCGCGCCGCCTGTGACGTCGGTCCGTAAACAATACCAAAAACCATTAGCAGTTATTTGTGTGGTAGTACTTAGCACTGCCCCACATGAATTGCTTACAAAACTTGGTGTACATGCGACCAGCACCGGCCGCCAGCCGCGCCGCCTGTGACGCCCGTCCATAAACAACAGCAAGTGTTTATAGTGTGGTAGTGTTAGCGATGCCCCACATGAAGTGCATACAAAACTTGGGTGTACGGGGCTCATCTCCAGGTGCCCCGCCGCCAGGCGCGCCACCTGTGACGCCGGCTCATAATAAATGGCAATTTAAAAGCGTGTGCTAGTACTTAGCGATGCCCCACATGAAGTGCATACAAAACGTGGTGTACACAGGGCTCATCTCCAGCCGCCCCTCGCGCACCGCCCCCGCCGCCCGCCGCGCCGCCTGCAGCACCTGTTAACGAGTTATTACCAGTAGTGATGGGTCACGGCGTAAAACGTATTTTATACGTTATACAGAATACGGCGTATTTCTACGCCCAAAAACGCGACCCACGGCGTATTTGCCGTATAAATACGTTCATCTGTGTACGTTATACGGCGTATAATGCAAAAATTATACGCTGGGACCCATCACAAGTCGTAGTACTTAGCACTGCCCTACATGAAGTGCTCACAAAACTTGGTGTACGTGCGACCAGCACCGGCCTGTGACGCCGGGTTCAAGACAATGGCAATCACTATTGGCGTTGAAGGCCCCACATTGTGTGTACACAAAACTTGCCGACGCGCTTTTCCAAAGGTGGGCGCCCTCACATACTTGAAGTATATCTAGTGATGGGTCACAGCGTATAATTTTCGCATTGTACGCCGTATAATGTATGTAAATACGCCGTATAACGTATGTGAATACGCCGTATAACGTATGTAAATACGCCGTATAACGTATGTAAATACGTCGTATAACGTATGTACAAACGCCGTATAATTTACACATGTGAACGTATTTATACGGCAGATACGCCGTATATCGCGTTTCTGGGCGTAGAAATACGCCGTATTTTGTATAGCGTATAAAATACGTTATACGCCGTGACCCGTCACCAAGTTTATCCTGTTGTGAACCACACAATAGTCTCCCACTGCAGCATATCAATACTTCCACACGTGAAGTGCCCGCCAGGCCAAAAAAAAAAACTGTGGTCCACGACCTGGTTCTAAACCTGTGCCAGCGCCCGCAGCTGCAACTGCCCGTACTTCCCCAGACACTACTTCACGGGTGACCTGCCCTGGCAGGTTGAGCCCTAGGTAGCCTGCTGGCACCCGCTAACCCTTTGTTTGTTCGTACACATTCTTTGCCCTGCAGTTGCCAAGTGCCATGGCCACCAGTGAGAGTGCTGGCATACATGTCATGGGCTCTTGCACGCCCCAATGTGCAAATAAATAAAACTACACTTCAACAGTAGCATACTTGAAGTAGTTCGTAGTACTTCAGCAGAATATTAGTGTACCAGAAATATACTCTTCGCAGTGCCTGAGGTGCTCGCCTGGTCGAGGTAGTCCACGACCTGGTTCTTGACCTGCGCCAGTGCGCGCAGCTGCAGCTGCCCGTACTTCCCCAGATACACGGCGCTGTCGCGGAACTCCGGGTGCTCCCTCAGGTAGCCCATGCACGCATCAATCCTGCACAGCGCGCACCCCACAAACAGTTGTGCGTACAAGGGGCGGGGGAGGGGGCAGATAAGAGGAGG
>JAULBY010031250.1:0-15646 GCA_032358315.1 Ophiocytium majus
AGCCAGTTAATCAAAGCAGGAAGAACTGTGATTGCAAGTGCAGATCCGATACCGGCAATGAGTGGCAACTGCTTCGCCCAGTTCGGCCCAAGCTTCGCCTGAACAGACTCAAGCCTACTCATGTCATTCAACAGAAACGCCACGTTGTTTGCCGCACCGCGAATACCTCCGGCCAGTCCATTGAGCGAGTAACCCACTGAAAAGTCTTCAATCGCCTGGCCGAACTGGTAGGCATTGTTCGTTAGCGTGTTGAACGACCGACCCGTCGACTGAAGACCAACTTCAAGCTCAGCACGAGTGTTCCTTAGCGTCTCAAACGCATCCGGCAATGGACGGGAGTAGACCTGCTGCAGACGATCACGAAGATCACCTGAGATGTCCTCCACCTTGTTCAACTCGAGGAACTTCTGGATCACCTGCTCGAGGGACTGCTCGGTGCCATTGAAACCACGAATCAATCCGTCAAGCTCAGCCTGAGTAGTCCGAATCTGCGCGTTCACAGACCGCAGGTCCATTTTCTCGGCGAATGGGAGCCCCTGCAGAGCACTCTGGGCCAGCGTAGACCTGATCTGATCCTTCTGCCGGTTTAGTCGTTCGAGTTCACGCAACTCAGAGACCAACTGGTTTCTCTGGGACGATCCGCCGGTTTGACCGATCAGAGAATCTCCAGCAGCACCCTGGAACCGAGACCGAACCTGACGAAGCCGATCCAGACCCTCCTGCAATCGCAGAGGATCCCTGTCCTGCGAAGATCTCCGCAGGAGGACAAGAATGTCCTCCAGTTCATTCTTAGCAAGCTCAAACTGATTGGCGAGCTGCGGCTGAGTCTTCTGGTTGATCGTGTCGAACACACGGTCAGTCTTGCGCTGCAGGTCTTCTGCCGACCGGATCGCATTAAGGAATGCCTGATTCGGATTTGCGCCGGGAGCAGTCCCTCCGCCGGATCCACCAGAACCACCTCCGCCGCCTCGGCCAGATCCTCCCCCACCAACATTCGGAGGACTGAACCGAGGAGATGGAACAGTTATAGCACCGAACTTGGAGATAATTCTCTTCGTGGCTTCGTCAACGAGCTTATCAACGTCACTCAGGAAGTTGGGGCTCGGTCGTACGCCAACAAAGATATCCAACAGTTCTTCATTATCCGTCGACATGAATCTTCGCTCCCAACGTCAACCAGGCTTCAACGAGTGTCAACCCGAGCGCATCAGCCAACGTCAGTCCCGAGTTCCGAGCGACCGCGATCGCCAACATCTTGTATCGATTGCCTTCCACAGAGACAAACGACTTCTTCTTCCCAATCTCTATGACTGTGGTCCGCCCGGATCCGTCGCTTCCTGATTTGGATTCGGGCCAGACGAGTTTTTTGATAAATGGTTCTCGTCCATCGAGTTCATCGCAAGTCGCAGGGCAATCTTCTCTGCATCAGTCGCATCATCCCAGACGCGACGTGCCCGATTGACACCATCGACATACGACTCTTCGCCAGACTTTGCACCTTTTTTTCTTTCAGGCTTTGGAAGGCAGCGCCACAGTTCATAATAGAACCCTTCCTCAGACTTATCGAATGCCAACTCCTCTTCCGGAGACACAGCACTCGCATTTGTATAAACCGTCTTCATGGCCAGGCTGACTGCGATCTTGTAGTTCTCTTCAGTCATGTTCGGAGGGAAACCTTTGAGCAAGTCAAAGGCTGTCCCTCGTCGCATTTTTATGAAGTCCACCTTCTCTACATAATCCAGCAGTCGCTTCGGCTTGACGACGATCTCTTTTCCGCCAAGAGAGATCTTCATCATCTGTCAGGTTCCTCAGCCTTCTTCAGTTTGGGTTGCAGGCTTGTTGATCCAGGTGATAACTTCAAACCCATAAGGAGTAATGACTGCACCACCACCAGCGATGTTGATGTCATTTGGGATCGAAACGATCCGAATCCACGCCTGGTAGTAAGGACCAGAGATGACTCCTTCATCGCACAGGATCGACCACTTGATATGGTACTTACCATTGATGATAAACGGTTCAGGCTGATCACCGTCATGACACGCGATCGCAAGAACGCCAGTGTTCGAAACAGTCCCGCAGACAGAGGTCTCGTTGCCGTTGGTCGAACTTGTCACAACCTTCGGCGTATTCGCCTGCTCAGTCCACTGGATCTGAGTTACGTGCGGGATATCATCCCACGTTGCAGACCCAGAAGCAGCGTTTGTATCAAGCTGAACGCATGCATTCTGCGAACAGCACAAATCTCCAGCCGTAAATGGCATGTCAGCTCTCTCCACTCGAATGAAACACCCCCGCAAAAGTGGCAGCGACCTGCCACTTGTCCTTCGCCGCCGGGGAAAGCGTCACCGAAGGAGGGCTCGTCATGCACAGCGAGCCACACTCGCCGAGCATCACTCCACCCGAACCATACAACCAGATCTCAAATAACGATCGCCAGGACTTCGCCTGAGATTTGTCGGCAAAGTACCCAGAGACCTGAATATTGTGGATCTTCTGCAACCCACTGCTAGTCCGCAACCCCGGAGTCACAGACGTCTTGAAAACCACGTACGGATACTCTCCGTCGCCGCATTCTTTCCGATCAGAGAAAATCTTGTCGGCACAGACGGGACTCGACTCAAATGACTGCAGGCCGGACTTTACTCCGGAATCGAAACAATCACACGACATGCATCACCGTGAACTCGTCGAGCCCTCTCTCAAGGAACTGCTCCGCCAGCATCTCAGCCTGCTCGCGCGAGCACGCCTGAAGTTCGAAAGGAGAACCTGACCAGAAAACGCGATAAGTCTTCATCAGAACGGAACCCCTGAATTGTCTGCAACAGCTTCCTTCAAACCTGCTCGAGCCGCACCGATCATCCTTGCCTTCGCCTGCTCGTACAATTGAAGAATCCAAGGCCGACGCGGGACCGAAGTATACTCGATACGCCCTTGGTCCCATCCTATCAGATAATTCTTGAATCGACTCTGGACGTGCGATGGAGAGAACCCAACCACACCACCGAATTCGTCCCGCGCCGACCGAATGTATTCCGAAAGGTACATCTGTTGGTCGTACGCGAACCCCTGCAGCGGAGTGTTGTTGATTCTCGTATCTGCGTTGACAGGCCCAAATCCGCCCTGAACGTATCCCATGTAAGCATGCGGGATCTGCCCAGGGCGAGAATGCGGCGGAGCCTCAGATTCTTGCAGCCCTCGAGTGTATTCCACTGCCAGAACCTCAGCAGCCCGCACGCACGCATTCGAGATCCTCTCAGCAATCGATGCAGAGATCCTCGCCCTTGCAGCCTGGCTCACTGAAACCCGGAACATCAGATTTCTACCTCGAGATCAAATGGAGCAGTCGGGCCATTATTCGTCCATCGCAGAATCCGATAGACAACCCCATTGTGCCGCACACGATGCTTCGATGTCGGATACCCATCCAAAGGCCACTCAACGAGAGACATCCTCGTCCGTGGAGTGATCTGGTTCGCATCATTCACGACCTGTGACTGGCCACTCATAGCGACCAGAGACCCCTTCGTCCTCTTTGCGATCGACCACTGCTCTTCATCCGAACAGTCGCAGTCGTCGCAATCCGACAACATCACATCAACCTTGTCGAGCAATCCGAAGCACGCACCAACAGACCGAGCCCAGAGTTTCCAGATACAGAATGTCGCATAGAACTCAGCACGATAGACGTGCCACTGGTCGCCTCCGTACGTGACAACTGCCCCGACTCCAACCTCAACCGGCTCTTCTTCCATGGAGACCCGGAAGATCGTGTCTGTCGGGTGAACTGCAAGTCCAGGCAGAGACTCGCTCATCACGATCTGCCTGGATCTCGCACGCTCAAACGCAGTCGTCACGCCGCAATACTTCAAGCTCAGCGGCACGTAATCACAGAACGTGGTCAGCCATACGCTGCACGCATCATCACAGGCATTATCGCAGCAGTCGGATCCTGACCCAGACATCAATACCTCCGGCTACCACGAAATCTTTTCGCCCGACGACGACACGAGTCAGTCAGACACTTCGTCTGAGTCGTGCATGCGGTCGAAACCATCTCGGAAAAGTCGCCAATGTCTCCGCACTTTTTCTCGACATACAGAGTCCTGTACGTCTCAAGAGCCGCCTGCTTCGCTTCGATCAAGGGTGTCCGATCCATCTCAGTGTCACCTTCCTTTGTGACAATGCTGCACCTGTCGCTGGCCAACTCATCAGCCAGATCACAAATCTTCACTTCGAGTTCCGCGCAGCTCAGACACCCCATCGAAACCTCACTTCTTCTTTTTCTCGATCGGGCCAGCGAACTCGCGGTAGCCACGAGGAATCCCTGTCCGACGATTCACAATAAATAGGTGCCGCCAGTCTTTCAAGACCTCAGTCTTTGTCAAAGGCTTCAAAGTCGGCCACTCGACTCGAGAGTCCTTCTGAGCCTTCGTCCCCTTCTTTTCGAAGGTCGTCAAATACTGTTTCTTTACATCCAGTTCCTCGACCGCAATCGAGAACCCCAGAATCCGAATCGGGCCACCTGGGCACCGAACCAGAAAGAAATGCTCAACACCATCCCGAATCTCGGCATTCTCAGACATTCAACCATCCTTCATAGAAAAAGGCAGAGTGGAGTCACCCACTCTGCCTGAAACGCATCAGACGGTTGTCATTCTGCGACGATTAGCTTCCGGAGTCAACATCCGTAACCAAAACGCCCTTCTGTGGATCCTTCACTTAAGAGTACCACTTCGACTCGGTCGTGTACATTGCCACGATTCGTCGACGGTACTCTTCGGAACCGATCGGAACTCGCATCGCACGAGGACGAATCTGGTAAACCAGACCCATGAAGTCGGCAATGTTTCCGAACCACATCCACTGCTGAGCCTGAGCTTCGGTGATCGAGTATCGCTCAACAATCTTGTCGACCATTCGGCGATAACCAACTGGCTCAAAGTCAAGGTCATTCGCAACCTGCGGAGTCATCACGTATTTGAACGTGCTGCCAGCACAGGTCACATCTTCCTCAACCTGAGTCGACTTCATGATCTTTCGCAGAGCCGAAGCCTGCTCCAGAGAAGTCAACACCTGCATGTTCGTCTCGCTCCACTCGATCGGACGACCATGAACCAGGTCGGTCATGTTACGCCACAGATCCTTCAGAGGCTCAAATGACGATGGACACTCAATCGCCAGGGGCAATGAGTTCTGCCATGGACCACTCGTTCCGTCCGTGAACACAGTGCCGTCGTCGTAGTAGACGTCGTACTCAGTTCCGGATCGGTCGTACGTGTACTCATACCCGATCAACGTGTCGGTCAGAGCCAGTTCGATTTCGAACTGATGAGCGTCAACGAGCTTCGGAACCTGAGTCTGGATGAATCCGTTTGGATCCTTACACATTGCTTCACGAGTCCACGCCAAAGCGTTGCCGTACATCGCACCTTCAGGATGATCCAGATAATCCGTTGCAATTCCGTACAACGGAGCCTTCTGCAGCTCAGACAACTTCTGAACGCGGAAGTCGGAGAACACGCCCCAGTCTCGATAGTTCCCCTCGCACTCGCCCTTGGTCTCAGACGGAACCAACGAGAGCAACTTGTACTGCTCACGAGGATTTTCCATCAGGCCGAAGCGGATCTGACGCTGAACCATCTTATGGAACATGCCAGAAGTGACGATTGCCTCCAGAGCCGCCGACTCCATGTTCTCAACTCGTTCGCGATAGCCAGGACCGAAGTCATGCTCCAACGCGGCGCGAAGGTCGAGATCATAGATGTGAAGACCTGCTTCCGGACCCTGTTCAAGGATCGCATCCAACTGCTCCAGAGCCACATCGCCGTACTTCTTGATCTCTTTGATCAAAGTCAGCGTTTTTTGGCGATCTGCCATTTCAAACTCCCAGAAATAAAAGATACGTTGTATCGCTCGAACCAGAGAGAGCGAAAAAGACAGATCAGGCCGAGAACTCGACCTCAACTCGCGACTGAGCAGGACCAGAGTCCTTCACAGCCTTGAAGACGGTAATGTTCGCCGTGTCGGTCTTCACCAATGCGTCGTTCTGCAGAGCATTGCTGCCAGCAGCCTTAGCAAACGCGAACCCCTGACCGCGAACCCACTGAGCAGTCGTCTCAGCACCAGCAGCGTCAACGATCTTGTAAGACCGAGTGAACTTGCTCCCTGGTGCGTAACGGGCGATCGGCAATTCAACCTGCTCCTCGCTGTTGCACGCTCCACTGTCTACTTCCCCGAGAGCAACTCCCTTGAAAGCGGCCTTGGCAGCAATCTGAGTTGTCGCAAGATTGGTATCCCACGCAAACGCGGACAACTTCTTCGCAACAAGCTCAGAACTCACAGTCGCACTGACGAGGAAGTCGCCAGCACAGATATCAACAACAGGACTTGGCACCAGCAACGACTGAATGTCGTTTCCGTCTGGGTACTCCCCATACTGATGCATAACGTCAAGACAGTTTTGGGTCATTTGACACTCCAAAGTAACGGTGAAATCTCAGTATTCAGCGAAACACATCCGTTCCGCAATATCCAATCAGTGACCTACCGTCACTTTTTCGTGATACCCAGCACTGAAGCCAGGTCGCATGAACCTTTCTTCTGCTTCCGACCACCAGGTGTGTAACCACCCTTTGACTCCAGAGCAGTATCTCCTGAACCTTCAGATTCGTGAGACTCGCGTCCGACTGGATCGGCTGAGTTCTCATCTTCTTCGCTGTCAGGAACTTCCTTCAACAGCGGGCTCAACTTCGACGCGAAGTCCTTGAACTTCTCAGTCTCTTTCATCTGGCAGGCACATTCGACAGCCAGGTCCAGAACTTCTTTCGGCAACTCGACACCCTCAAATGCTGCAACGACATCCTTACGGACACCGGCAACTCGGGCATCTTCAGCCTGCTTGGCTTCAATCGCAGCAAGGCGATCGGCCAGTTCCTTACTCTTCTTCTGCTCGGCTTCGAGAGCCGCAGCAGTCTTCGACGCATCCAGATCGCCCTGAGCAGACTCGAGAGCCTGCTTGTACAGATCCGGATGTTTCGTCTTCAACTCTTCAAGCGTCAGCGACATATCAGTCTCTTCCTCAAAATGTTCAAACACGCCTGCCGTCGTTGCCGGAGTCGTGACCAAGTCGACCGAACGGAGCGTAAGTAACTCTTCGACGACCACCACCCCGTTCGAATCGGTGCCGCCAGACTTAAAGTCACCATTGATGCTGAATCCCAGCGTCGATGGCGCGTGCTTCACATCTTCGACGAACTGAGCCGCCACAGAGTGAGCCTTGTTGTATCGAATGTCGCCAAAGTAACCCTTACCATCACTGTACGTGACGGTCCCCTGGATCACATGAGCGAATTTGTCACGATAGCTTCTCGGCTTTCGCACATCCTGCATGGAAGGATGATCCAGAAAAATCGGAGCCCCTTCGAGCATCTTCACTGCAGTCCGACGAACACCGGGAGTGTCGTAAGTCCGCTTGTTCTTGCTGACGAGCCCCAAAAGCTTAACGCCTTTGATAATCCCCAGCTCCTCATTGATCCGCTCAACGCCGACCGACTCGAAAGCATCTTCAACAGACTCAAGCATTGACTGCTTCGTCATTAGACAACCCCTTTTCTTCTGGCAAGCCTTAGTCGGCGAGCCTCAGACTCCGCAGCTCTCTGCTGATGCACTTTCTCAGCAGCCTCCTTGCGTTTCAACTGACATTCAGCGTCACAAGGCTTCGAGCCTCCGCAATTACATCTCTTCCGTGCCATTCCTTCTTATCTCCACAGGTTCCCATGCAGAGCCGCCACTCCGCAAGATGCCAAATCAAACTGGAACTCGTTTTTCCGGGTTTCCCTTGGAAACTCCGGGCTCCTTCATCGGGTCAGCATCGCTCTGCTTCATTGGCCCAGGTTCCCCTCCGGCCTTCCCGTGAAGCGAACTTCCAATCGGAAGTGGCTGTTCTCGCCCGATCTCCATCGCTCTCTGAGCGTACTCAGAGTCACTGTCGTACTGCTCGGAAGACAGCAGGGTTTTGTCAGACAACAGGCCTTTGTCGTGCAACTCAGAGGCAATATCGAAGTCTTCCTTGCGATTACGAGTCTGAACTCGAGGAGGATCGACTTCCAGCCTGACCTTCCGCAGGTCGGTCAGTGTGAATCCAAACTTCTTACTCTGTGCCGCCCATCGCAGAGCAGCCCAGTAAATCTTCATGTCTTCCGTGATGACTTGCTGCTGGCAGAAATCCATCGCCTTATGGAACGGGCCTTCTGAGACCAGCGTGCTGGCGAAGTTCCCCTCACTGACGTTCGCTGTCAGCATAAACTCCGGCAACTGCAGGCCCGACGCGCACACCCGGAGAATCCCAACGAGGATCTCCATGTGATTTATCAGGCCTCGGCCAGTCTCCGGGAACTCCCACTTGATGTTCGACGTAGTCGTCACAACACCCGGAGCCGGGATGTCCATCTGGTCGTTCACACCATTCGAACTGGCATTGTCCTGGTCTCGCGCCCATGCCTTCATCTGGTCAGCCGCCTGACCACCGATGAGCGATCGCAAAGCACCGAATGCTGCCTGGAACGAACTCACTCGCATCACATTGGCGATGATTCGTTTGGCATAGACCATCTCCGACCGCACAGGGAAATAGATCGTCCTGCCACGGTTCGCATTCATCCCAAGACCACGAGTTCTCTGCAAAATCGCAGTGTCCCGATCGTAGACCTCATCAATATCAACCTGCGGATCCAAATTCACGCCGCGATCGGACGAAACAACCTCAACGTCTCTGTACCACCTCTCTCCGAGGTAATACCCGATTTTTTTGTACCGAATGTCGTTCGTGCGCCGCACGCCGAACTCGTCCTTGAACTTCTTGAGCAGCGGCCCTCGGTCATCCTTATTGTTGATGATCCCGTTGTAGTCGCTCTCCGGATCCTCGAACACATCGACAGACTCACCGAACTGCAACCTGACCATTCCGTCCGTATCGAATATCAGTGCGTCGTACGTCTCGCCGTACGTATCGTTCCGGCGACAGACTTCCTGCTGACGAAGCATCCATCCATTTTCATTCATCCACTCTGAGATGAATCGCTGAATCTTCCGGATCTTATCCTGCGATGGCGACTCATCGACGTACTTTGGCTTTACCTTCACTTCATGGCCGGTCCCGGCGATGTAGTAGGACCGATTCGTCCAGCAGTTCACGCCCCACGGAGTATCGGCCAGAGACGCACCGAGATCCATCATCCGCTCGACATCGTCGTCATCCTGATATCCGGTCCAGTCGTCCGGAGGATGCTCATGGTCGTTCTCATTGGTTCCGTCGAGATCCAATTCCTCAATGCATGCGCGTGCCTCTTTCGCGAGAGCAATGCGAATCTTCTCAACTTCAATCGTCAGTTCGGTATTTGAGTCCAGCGACGGCATAGTATCCTCCGCCGCACAGACTATCCGTGAAACACCTGCACATCAAGCCCCCACCACCACTGCCGAGCGTTCGCAACGCGACGAATCACTCCCAGGACCGGCAGCGGGCTGAATGACGGACTGCAAATCAGGCAGATCGTCTCAAGCTGGATCTGAACCAACTGATCCTGAGTCTTTTGTCCACAGTGGCCGCATTTCTTCGGCATCTCACGCCTTCCCTTCCGACTGTCTCTTCTTCCACTCGAACAGATGCCTCGGCATCTGACACGCCATGTCCAACGCATCTGGACCGTCGTCGTGTTTCCCAACACCTGGGAGCCCATCCCAGGTCTTCATTTGATTCAACAGCAGATTCGTGCCCCAGTCGTCGATAAACTTGAACTGGCGATCCTGTAGAAACGGATCCAGTCGTCGAATTCGCACTTCCTTCGGCAATGTATCCTCGACTGGGATAATCTCGCCGCCATTCTGCAAATAGTCACTCAGGGCAAACTGCGGGTTCGCAATCCCGTACGCCATGATCATGTCCCGGAACAAACTCTGAAACTGGAGCGACTCAACGCCGATCAGGTCTCCGCGCTTGATCCGATGCATCGGATCATCACAGAACTGGAACAGATCCTCAACAATCTGCTTCGGTGGTCTCCGATCCAGATCTGCATGGACGAACTTGTCGTTGCCCTTCTTTAACTGCCCGACGCACACCAGCGCCGAGTAGTCTCCATTCCTTTGCTTCCCTCGTTTCCCGCCCTTCGATCCGTCCAGACTGAACGATCGCACACAGTCCTCTGGAGCAGGGAACTGGTCAGACTGGCACAGAACATCAAGAAACAGCTCTCTCGGCCACTCCATGCCAGTCTGTGACGACGCCAGCCAGCATCCGTTCAAATACCGCTCACGTTCCGACTCTGACATCTGTTCCAGTCGCTTGCGATAGTTCGGGTCGCTCTCCTCGAGGTGAGTATTGTCCGACAGTGTCGCCCCGATGAACGTGCAACTGTTTGACCACGTCACTTCCTTCTTCAGCACAGGATGCCACCGATACTGTGGCTCGTCGAACCATTCTGCAGGCCCGTCACCATCTCCGAACCGGAAGTGCCTCACGATCCCTGATCGTTCCGGGATCGGGTAGCCTGTCGACTGGTCGATCCACCATGACAGGAACCTTGCCAGCCAACTGTCAGCGTCAGGGTTACACGTCCCGCGCAGGACCGGCCTGATCCCGCTCTTTGATCGGCAGCGACCCCACAGGTACGTCACAAACTTCTGCGGGAACTGAGTAATCTCATCGATCCCCAACCAATCAAACTGTGATCCTTGATAGTCCTGCAGATTCGCCTCGAACTGGCAGGTATTCAACGCCAACTTCGCACCTACCGGGAACTCGAACTCTTTCCGCGTCCAGTTCCACCTAGCGCCCATCGGTGAATAAAAGTCACGGCAATGGTCGAGCAAAGCTCCCGGCTTCGTCAACATCGGGTACGTGCGGCGGAAAATCGCACCTCGGAAAGCCTTGTTAGCGTGCGGTCCCTGGCAGTGCCGCATCGGATCGATCGACAGGACGTGCGTCTTGCCGGATCCCGCCGCGCCTCCGTAAATGACCCAGTCAGCATCAGACTGCAGCAGACGATACTGTGGATCACTCAGACGCATTTTCAATCCTTGGTAAATCGATCCCTTTGAACCGTTCACGCCACGGATACAGCGAGATCCCAGTCACCTGTCGACCATACAGCATCTTGCAGTGCGGGATCTCAACACGATCCCATCGGCCAGCGTAAACATCCTCAAGACTCTGCCATCGCTTGATCGCTCCGAGCCCGCCAGTCACCTGATCGTCTCCGTGCGACCGTGACTTGCCTGCCAAGTCTTTCTTCTTTCCGCACAAGGCCTCAAGCCTCGCTCTCGAGTCCTCATATCGGCGGAACGGAGCATGCAAAATCGGTAATGAGACGTTCGAAGGCTCATTCACGCTGTCATGCCGATTCATCACGGCAGGACTGTGGTTCCCTCGTGTCTGAGCGATGTCAAACGTACCGTCATACCTGAGTGCGACGTGCTTCCAGTGGCGTTGCGTGCAGAACGTGCCAATCCGCAGACATCCCGAGTCAAAACACTTCCCCGGATGCTCTCCGATGACGTATTGGTCTTTACCCTTTGGGTAAAGGTCGAATGCGTGCGACCCAACGCAACTCATGATCGGATCAATCTGACTCAGCGTCTGCTTGACCGTCTCCCCGTTGTCGCCATGCACGAACTCGTCCGCATCAAGCGAAAGTATCCAGATTGTTCGCCCTCCGGACTCCTCAACGATCTTCCTGGCGATCTCGTTCTCTTTCTTGATCCGCAGGTCGTCGTCATAGAACTTCGTGCCGTAGATCTCACCTACGATGGCTCCGGCCTGAGTCGCGTTTATGACAGAATCATCAGGAGAGTCATTATCCAGCAGGTAGACGTTGTCGCAGCCCTGATCGAAGCAGTTCTTCACGTTCGCCGCGACGATATCCCCATCGAACCACGTTGAGATGATCGCCACGACCCAAATGTCCTGTGGTGCCGTCTTCTCGTAAGTCACTGAGACTGGTGCAACATGCTTCCATCCCAGTGGAGCCCCACCGTTCAACTCTCTGTGCGTTTTTAATCCCGGAATCATCTCAACCCCCAGGGCTCGTGCAACGAGTGCAGATAAAGTTCTCTTCTGACTCAATCCTTCCGGACACCTTATTCACCAGTTCGCGATACTCGTCAGAATGGAAGTAATCGAGCAGGCTCATCTGATGAATGTTCGGTAACTTGATCTCGTGATGGTAGTCCATGCAGCAGATCCGCATTGACCCGTCGTGCATGAAGTGAACCCACTCGTCAATTCGCGAACAACTGAACTCTTTGTGTCCCGGTCCAATGTCCCGAACCTTCCCCTTGTTCAGATCACACGACCCACGATCTTCACGATGCAGGCCACCGGCGCGATCATGGAACTCGAACGAGTCGATCGACACATTGCGACGATTGATCGAATGCCGTGCGAACATCTCCTCCCAGTACGCGATGTACTGCTCGTGAGTAAAATAGACCTTGTCGACAGCCTTCGACCGGCCAGCGCCACGGATCCTGATCTTGTAGCGTCCGTTTGACATCTTCAGCAGCCGGATCAGGTTCTCCGTCGACTTGTCATAGTCGATCGCCATAATGTGCTCCATGGTCTCTTTGTCGATCCCATGGTGGCTGACCCAGATCTCGTGATTTCTGTTCTGGAACAGCTCAAACAGGTTCACGACCGTCTTCTCAGTCAACGCCGCACCATTCGTCGACACTTCCACCGCGATCTTCGGGAAGCATCGGTAAATGTCCGCGATCTTGGCGAAGATCGTCTTGTCAATCAGCGGTTCCTGCATCAGGTACGGGCAGAACTTCTTCAATCCTGCCGACCATGGCCTGAGATTCGACAGAATCAGGTGCCACGTCTCGCCTCGCATCATCCCCGGATGCTTGAAGTGTTCAGATTCGGAAAATGGGCAGAATAGGCAATCTGCATTACATCGGCTATGCGTGGCGACCTGCACGTAGCGGATGTCTGGCAACCAGTTCTTCATGGGCGACGTAATCACAGGCAACAGCTTGCTCATTTTGTTCTCCAGGCAATCACATCATCCCATCGGCCACTGATCGGACGAAAGTCCTCGATCGTCCATCCTGAACCACGAAGTCTATTCACAACATCGTCGTCCGGGATGTCCTCGATGACATAAGTGCCACCTTTGGCCATGTACGGTGCCAGATAATACCAACCCAGCACCATATCCCACTCTTTGTGCGATCCGTCGTCGATAATCAGGTCCGGAACATTCTCGAACAACTCAAGGTGCCGCATCAGTGGGAAGTAGTCCGGAGTGTACGCCTTAATGACGTTCAGTCCTTCGACCAACTCCTTATCCACGCCAATGACGTGCATCTCAGGGTCGACCATGTGCCACGCACGAATGCTCGCGCCGGTCTCGACGCCAATCTCAATCAGGCACGAGAACCGGCGTGACTCGAACAGGCTGTCGTAGAACGGACCATAACTGTGAACTGAGCACTTGTCCGAACCGAAATGATTGAGTGCGTCTGATGGTGAGTGCATTCTGATGTGATGTCCCTAAACGAAAAGACCCGCGTGCCGAAACACGCGGGATGAATGTGCCAGATCCAGATCCGGCGGATGAATTAGTCACGCCCTTGTGTGTGCTCGTCAAACTCTACCGTTGACAAGACAACACTCACAGGCTCTTCAGAGATCTCTGATTGAACAGCACTGCGAATCCGCTTAGCATCACCAGAAATCGGCCAACTCTTTCGAAGAGTGCTTTCAACAGTAATCCCCGACACTGACGCCTTCGGGCCTGATGCCGGTCGCCCAGTCTTCTTCTGAGTCAATACTTTGGAACTAATCTCGTCGAATGCAATCTGGCGAGCCTGTGATTCGCTTAAAGTTGCTGACGAATCCGACACTTCCATCTCAATAACCACGAACACCTTCATAAAACTCTTCCTTCGAATGAATTATGTGAACTAACCGACGCAATACTCAAAATATCAGCAATCTCGTCGAATGCAAGTCCTGTGTGATCTCAGAACAGTGTCGTCTGTGGTTTCTGAGTCTCGAGTAACTCAGTCAGATTCACTTCCGCGACCAGACCTTCGTCAGCATCCACGATCCCCGTGCGATGTGAGGATGAAATGTCAGTCAGGGTTGTTTCCCAGTCGGAATCCTCACACAGATCCGTGATTTGCTTCTTCTGGAGTGGCAAAATCCTGTTGAGGATGGTGAAGAACGCCGGTGACGCCAGTTTCTGCTGCTTCAATGACTCGATCTCATTCCCTTCGACCTCCAAAATGATCTGCTGGGTCTGAACTCGCTCGATATTGACGCGAATGAGCATGTGATTGGTGACTTTCTGGTGTGAAAACGGTGAAAATACGACTAATATTCGGTTTGTTTGCTCTTCTCGAGCTGTTCCGCCGCGCAGATCGCAAAGATCCCTCCCCACGCCATCGCCGACGCATTCTCAGTCAGAGATTCGTCCCCTGGCTGCACCCCAAACCGGATCTGATCCCGCAACTTCAGTGCGTGATGGATGATGTGGCTCATTCGCTCGATCACAAACTCCTTGTCGGTCAAACACTCCTGATTGTTACTCAGTGCATTCCACGCCTTGTCACCCTTTCGCTCGATCCCCTTCTGGAAACGATTCGCAAGGTGCGTGAGGGCTACGGTGGGGATCAGATGGAACGGTGGACCAATTGACGATACGGCCTTGCCTCCGGCCATGGCGACCTGGACGGGGTGGTCTGAGGCGGGCGATTGTGATTCCTGTGGTGATTTGAGCTTAATGTCGGCCTCCAAGATAACCTCCTGTGATGATCGAAATGTGACTTGCCGGAATACGTGATTTGCGCTGTCAATGACCCGACACAGAATTGTGCCGTACCCAACGTCCTTGATCCTTTGATGGCGGGTGCCGTCGATCGTGAACTGTAGTCCGTCAGGAACTGTGGATAGAGGGACTGTTAGTGGCAGGCGAGGCTGAGATTTGTCGTACATCTCCTCCGAACTGACTGATACGTCGCACTGTTCTGGCAGATCGACGCACTGAGCCTCTCCTGGTCTTTGGTCGATCCGATTGCACCACACACTGTCGATGCCAACCTTCATTACTCGGCGATACTTTCTCGAGTGGTGTTCGAACTCGGTGCCATCGGGGACTAATTTGAGCTGGATGGTGGAGATGAGCATGGCGGTTGGTCCTTTCCTTGAAAAGAATGGAGTATAGTTTAATGCTAGGAGATGTATAGTCTTTTTTGGTTTTTATTTTTTGGTTGGTTAGATGACTGAGTGAAACGGCTGTTTGCCTATCTGTCGATTTCGTCGAAGGATCGATTCCGCCGATCATCTCTGACCGGCGGAACCATCGATTCATCAGATCACCTTTGCAAACCCTGAATTCAACCCCTGCTCGTGCCCTACGTTCGTCGCGCTCTTGAGCCGTAACCCGCAAACCCTTCCACGTCCGCTCGTTGTCGGGCCTGGGTCAAGGAATCTCAGGTCCGACTTGTCCCCATCGAAGCACAGGAAACGATCTCCCCCGATGTCAATCCAGCCTGGCAAGTGCTGGTCGTATGCTCGTGGTCCCGTGAATCCACGTCCATGCTGGCCGAAAACAATTGAGACATTGTGTCCGTCCTTCAG
>JAULBY010031261.1:0-15643 GCA_032358315.1 Ophiocytium majus
ACGGCGGCGAAATCGGCGGAGGCGGCGGAGGTGCGCGCCACGATGTGGAGGGCTGCGATGTGGTCAACGCCTGCTACGGCGGCACTGCCGCGGTGATCAACGCGCTCAACTGGGTGGAGAGCGAGTCCTGGGACGGCCGCTGGAGTGTGGTCATTGCGGTGGACACGGCGTCTGTGCGCGTTGGCGGCGCCTTCTTCGGCGCCGCGGCGGTCGCCATGCTGATTGGCGCGGACGCGCCGCTTGTCATCGACCCCGTGCGCAGCGCTCACAGCGCTGACACGTACGACTTTGCCAAGGTGGGCGCACATTTCTATGCAATGGAAGCCACAAGAGTGGTGCATCGCTGCGCGTGCACAGCCAACCAGGCATGCCGCGTGTGCACCTGCAGCATCCCGCGCAGGCTGCGAAGCACGAGGCCGCATGCACCATGAGTGATGATGGGTCACGGCGTACATTTTTCGCGTTATACGCCGTATAACGTACTTCGTAGTATATGAATCCGCCGTATAACGTATGCAGACGAACGTATTTATACGGCAAATACGCCGTATGTCGCGTTTTTGGGCGTAGAATTACGCCGTATCTTGTATGGCGTATAAAATACATTATACGCCGTGACACATCACTAACCGTGAGGTTCAACTTGGGGTGCGGTCTGTTGCGTCTGCACCGCACTGCTGCACCCACACACACACACAGCGTGCGCTAGCCTTCATGACTGACCGAGTTTCTCACACAATAGTGGTATGTGCTTGTTGTTGCCCAGCCATGCCTATGCAGCCGGTCGGCGCTGTAGCTGCTGCTAGCCTTCATGACTTGCCGAGTTCTCACAATAGTGGCCTGTGCCTGATGTCGCCCTGTCATTTCTACACAGCCGGTCGGCGCTGTAGCTGCTGCACTTGCCGTGTTCTCACAACAGTGGTCTGTGCTTGTTGTTGCCCCGCCATGTGTCTATGCAGCCGGTCGGCGCTGTAGCTGCCGCAGGGGCGGTGGCGGCGTCAGACCCGCTCGACGGCAGCTCCCACATGGAGGCAATGCCCTACGTGATTGTGGACGGCAAGGGCAGCCTGGAGCAGTACATGGCGGCGCAGAGTCACTGTCACGCTGGGCTGTGCCGCAAGCTGGGCTGGGACCACGCGCTCTCTCACGTTGACTACCTGGTGCAGCACTCCACGCACAGGTAGGGTTGTTGCGCAAAAACATATAGTATGAGCAAGCTTAATATACACTGAAGTGAAAGAAACCGAAAAGGTTGCTAAGCCCAGATACTGCCGTGGCTGGGGCCAAATGCCAGAAGTATATACGCCGTATACGGAGCATGTATACAGCGTATATGGCTAACAAAGAAAAAAATAGTGATAGTAACAGCTTGGCACAGGCGCGTGTGGGTAATGCTGGTGCTCTTGCATGGTGGCTGGCCCAGCACATGAAATTATTGTGAATATTTTGACCAGAACACACCCATGTGCGTTTTCGTGCAACCCTACGCACAGGTACTGGGCGGAGACGGCGCTGGCGGCACTGTGCGAGTCGCTGCCAGGAGGAGCACCCACCAAGGAGCAGGTGAGAAATTTGGCTGCGCATGAGTAGTGATGGGTCACGTACATATGTGACATATTCTATACGTTATACCTATGGTACAAAATACGGTGTATTCATACGCCCCAAAACGCGGTATACGGCGTATTTGCCGTAGAAATACGCCCATCTTTATACGTTATACCGCGTATTTACATACGTTATACGGCGTGTAATGCAAAAAAAAATACGGTGCGATCCATCACTATGCATAAGTGACAATATGTGCACAGGCTCACGTGTCCGCCGTTGCATTTGCGCAGTCAGTGTGATGCGTACGCACAGCATTTGGTAGCAGACATGCTGCCGGCTTGATCGCATACCGCAGCAGTCGCGCCTGTGCAGTGACATCTTGATTGGAGGCAGACATCCCATAATTAGCGATGGGTCAGAGCGTATGATATGATGATACGCCACATGACGTATTTAAATACAGCGTACTTCAAATATAACGTATTTGTGTAAGCGTATTTACAGGGCATATACGCCGTAAATCGCGTTTTTGGGCATAGAAATACGCCGTACGTAGTATTTTGTATAACAAACTTCTGACTTGAAGTACAAAATACGTTGTCCGCCGTGACCCATCACCACCCAAAACGCACTCGCCCGTGCCCGCCGCTGCCTGCTTGGCTCGCGCCGCCCCGCCGCAGGTGCGTGTCATCTTCGAAGCCAAGGTGGCACCCGCGCAGGCGGCCGCCGAGCTCATTGGCCCCTGCTACGCCGCCTCCACATGGCTCAACCTGGCATCGCTCCTGACTGTGGAGGGCGACGCGACCCTCGGCAAGTCCCTCGCCATCTTCAGCTACGGCAGCGGCCTGTGCGCCAGCATGCTGGTGGCGCACGTCCGCACCGCGCCCCGCCTCACCGACGTCTTCGCCAACATGCGCGGGCGGCGCCTGCTGCCCTGGGAGCAGTTCTCAAAGCTCGTGGTGGCCCACAACACGGCGCACCTGACCCTGCACGGCGAGGGCATGTTGCACCAGGACCCTGCTCTGCTGCTGCCAGGCACCTACTTTGTGGCCTCCGCGGACAGGAACGGCCGCCGCGCGTACGTTCGTATGCCGCTGCCGGCGGCGGAGTTGGCAGCTGGTGATGTGATGCTGGGTGCCAAGGCGGCAGTCACGCGACCGGCTGTCGTCTACGCACGTCCGTACGATCCGGCAGGGGCGCGTGCTCCCTCGCCCAGCGACGGCGCACAGGAGCCGCTGGCTGCCGACATGAAGCAGGTTGCGTCTGCTGCTGCTGCGTCACCCGCGTGGCCCGTCACCACGCCAGGTGCAGGCATGCCGACGTGGTGGTCGCGTCTGTGGGTGAGGCTTGAGCACTGTGATGATGCGATGTGTGCGTTATGAGTAGTGATGGGTCACGGCGTGTAACGTATTTTATACTTCGTTATACCAAAATATGACGTATCTCTACGCCCAAAAGTGCGATATATCGGCGTATTTGCCGTATACTTCCTCCGGCACAAATTACTTGCAACACTAAAGAACTTGAACACTTTTGTTTGGGCCATATAACTCGCCAGAACAGCCTCGACTGCCTATGCAACCCCTATACCGACAGAAAGCTCGCTTCAGCCGCTTTAATTTGAGCTATTTTGCTTAGAAAACCGCCCAGATGCCGATTTTCTAGCTCAAATCCAGTCTTAGGAACCCTGAATTTCAGCGGAAGAAAATGCACCAAAACCTGTTATTTTCGCGAGGACGGTGCCCGTTGAACGGCATCGCTCGCAGAAGTGTGCACGCGCCACGCAGCTGCCAGACGTGCACCAGCTTAGGAGATGCTAGTTTTATGGTGTAGGGATAGGTTACACGCATGGGAGGTGGGGTGCACCTGTGTGGTGCCTGAGTGCACGCCGCCTTAAGTCGGAGGCAGCGATGACGGGCCTTTGAAGCTGGTCTGGAGGGCCTGAAATGAGCAGTGGAAGAACTGCCAGCCGCGCCGACACACGCGCCCTACAGCAGCGAACCAAGTATGTAGCCCCCACATTCATGACACGAGCTACATGTTTGCTATAGAAATCACTGGCGAACGCCGCCGTTAACACCACCAAACAAAATGCCCAAAAAGTGTTGCAAGTTACATGTGTCGGAGGAAGTACATACATTCATCTGCTACGTTATACGGCGTATTCACATACTACAGTAGTACTACTGAAGTACGTTATATGGCGTATAATGCAAAAATTATACCGGTACGTTCCGACCCATCTTGGTTCTGAGCCTGCGTTTTAGCGCTTGCGCGTGTGCACACACAGCAGCTGCACGGTGTGCACGCTGCATGTTCCGCCTCCCCGCCCCACCGCATAACTCGTAGGTGACGGTACTTATGATCCATTGCGCTCGGTGCAGTTGCAATGACCAGCTGGCTTGTAGCACCAGTAGGACCACATGACTGCATCTGAATTGCGCGTCGCACCTGCATGACTGCACTTGGGATTGCTTGTCAGCACCCGGCGTTTCACCCACAAGCCTGCGCCCCCCCTCCCGCCCCAAACCCCTCTGAAACATGCAGACGCCAGCTTTGGCCTGCCAGAGATCCACCACGGCATACTGCCGGGCATTGTGTCGGCGGCACTGACCAACAGGTAGGGTTGCGGCGCGACAACGTATATGAGCAAGCCATATACGCCGGATACGGAGCGTATACACCGCATGTACATGGCGAATGGTGTGAAAAAAATCCTGATAGCAACGGCTTGGCCAGGCGTGTGCGTGAGTTGATGGCTGGCGTTCTTGCATGGTGGCTGGCCCAGCACAATAAGCTGTTGCAAATGTTTTGACAAGACAAACACGCCCATACACACGGTTTCGCGCAACCCTGCCAACAGGCTGTCGCCAGCAGCGGCACGGCGCCTCATACTCACCGGCGCCTCCATCGGCGCCGCCAAGGCGGAGTTGCTGGGCCTGGTCGACACTGTGTGTCCGGAGGACGCCGTGACAGGCGAGGTCGAGCGGTCGGTGCGCCACATGGCTTCCGTGGCTCCGGCCACCCTCGCCTTTGTAAAGCGGCGTCTGCCAGCAGAGTCGGCCGATGAGGGGCTGGTCGTGATGGGGCAGCTGCTGCTGGAGCGGAGCCGCGGCCACGCCGCCGCTGGCGCCGGCGCCGCCGCGGCGGGTACTGACCGATTTGTGCTCAGCTTCCCGCACAAGGGGGTGGCAGTCCTGGAGCTGAACATGCCGCAGACGGGTGAGTGGTGATGGGTCATGGCGTTATGGCGTACGTTATACTACGTTATACCACAAAATACGGCGTATTTCTACGCCCCAAAATGCGATATACGGCGTACTTGCCGTACAAATACGCATGCATCTGCATACGTTATACGGCGTGCTCACGGTTCTGGGCTTAGCGGCCCTTTAGGTTTCCATCACATAACGTTATACGGCGTGTGGTGCAAAAATTATGCATTCTGACCCATCACCACAGGTGAGCCTACCCCACGCCCATGGCTGAACCCAGTAGCACCTATGCCCGTGCAGCGGAGTGATGGCTTGCATGTTGGAAAAAAAAGTAGAAGTTTAAAGAAAATAAAGAAAATTAAGCGTGAAGCGATTCAAAGGTTGAAATAAATATCCAAGATCTAAAAATATCAAAAATATGTCTGCACATGAATACCTCCATAATTATTGCTCCTAGACTCAGTTTTCATGTGGTATTCTCCATATTTGTAGAAATTGACATGATATTTTTGTGCATTATCATGTACTCTAAAGGTAAAATGTACTCATCGGTTTCAAGTGGCGGCCATGGCATGGCCACAAGGGTGGCGCTTGCAACTTGTGGGAGTTACACACGCCACGCGTGAACCCATACAGTGTACTATCATATAACATCATCATCATGTCTAGCCCCCTGCAAAAATGCATTCTGGGGGCAAATGCATTCTTAGGGCCATTTTCAAAAGGCCCGTTGTTCAAACGTCTGCCTGAAATTGAAAAAAAACACAATTATTGCAGCCAAAAATGCCCACATAATGCATTTGGTGGGCGTTTGTGCGCACACTCGTAGGGTATTGCAAAATTTCTGCATGACATGTTCCCATGCACTACTGCACCTTCCCAGACCAGTAGAGAGTGACAGGAGGAGGGGGGGGGGGGCAGTCTGCAACAACATGCGGACCCCATTTCACTAACCTTTTAAAACAGTCATATGTGTGCGCATTCGGCTGATTAACCCCCCCTGGGCACACCGCTAGCGTGTGGAATATGGGGGCAGCCACACACTCAGCCTGTACTTGCGCCGGGTCGCTGTGAACGGTTGTCTCACCTCCCGCCTGCCTGTGATGTGTGATCATGTGATCATGTGTTTTTTTTCTTCTTCTTTATTTCCTTTTTCTTTTTTTTTTCTTTGGCCTGCGCTTTGCTGTGAACGGTTGTCTCGCCTCCCCGCCTGTATGTGAGCTGTGATCGTTTTCCTTTTTTTTTCTTTTTCTTTGGCCATCTGGGCTGAAATTTTACTACAACCGTGCAGTGGGATGCCGCCACAGGCAGCCCCGCACAACTGCCAGCCCTGGCTTTTTTCCTGCACGCGGCTGGTGACATGGCTGACTGTGTACGATGACCCATGTTCCATGCATAGTGATGGGTCACGGCGTACAACTTATTTCATGAATATGTTCTACAAAATATGCGTATTTCTACGCCCATAAATGCGATATACGGCGTATTTGCCACATTTAAATACGTTCATCCGCATATGTTATACGGCGTATTCGCGTACGCAGTACTTCTAAAAGTACGTTATACGGCATATATAATGCAAAAACTATATGCCTTGATCCATCACCATCCGTGCATCTACGTGCCACCCCCCCCCCCCCCCGCAGGCAAGGCCATGGACCACGGCTGGGCATCAGCACTGGATGCGGCCCTGGACAGCCTTGCGCCGCACCTCCCGGCGCTGTCGGCCCTGGTGCTGACCGCCGCTGGGAGGCACTTCTGCACGGGCATGTCGCTCCCATACACACGCCCCCTGCGCAAGCAGCCCGCGCCGCTGATCGCCGCCCTGTCGCTGGAGGTGTCGGCAGCCGTGGCGCGGCTGTCGCAGCTGCCCGTCCCGGTGCTGGCGGTGCTTCACGGCAGCGTGCTGGGCGGCGGTGTGGCCGTGGCCCTGCACGCTGACTGGCGCGTGGCGGGGGGGGAGTGCGCCATCAGCTATGGCAACCTGTCACGCGGCACGAGCCCCCTGTTTTCGCTGCCGCGGCAGCTGGAGCGCGCCGTCGGGTACCCCGCTGCCATGCAGGTACGTGCAACCCTATTGATGTGCCTTTATATGTGCATAGGCACCTGGCCTGTCGTGCTAATGGGTGTGTTTGTGACATTTGGTTCGTGTTCATCGACATGGGAACAGAGCCCGCTGTTTTCGTTGCCGCAGCAGCCGGAGCGCGCTGTCAGGTACCCCGCTGCCATGCAGGTACGTACGTGCACATGTGAAAGTGTAGGGTTGCGCGAAAACGTATATGACCACACTCTATGATGGAATTCGCGCTTCGGGCAGTGCGAGACTTGCTGCCTTTGAAGGCGCTGTCTTTGCTTTGCTCACCCCTTGCACGGGTCCGCCCGGGGTGTCGGCTCCTACCGGTGGGGAGACCTAGAGTCTATCGCTCCTAGATGGAGTTTTCACGTGAGCAAGCCACATCCACCGTATACGGAGCGTATACACCGCGTATATGGCTAATAGTATGAAAAAAATCCCGATAGTAACGGCTTGGCCAGGCGTGTGTGAGTTGGTGTCTGGTGTTCTTGCATGGTGGCTGGCCTAGTCACTTATTGCAGATGTTTTGACCAGAAACACGCCCATACACGGTTTCGTGCAACCCCATAAATGCGACCTTTTCTCTGCATAGGTGCACAGACAGCTGCCCAGAGCCTGGGCTGTGCCTGCTAATGGATGTCATGTCACATGTGTGTTACCATTTGGTCCATGCGCATCGA
The DNA here is from genome assembly GCA_032358315.1 of Ophiocytium majus. Taxonomy (NCBI): domain Eukaryota; class Xanthophyceae; order Mischococcales; family Ophiocytiaceae; genus Ophiocytium; species Ophiocytium majus. The sequence continues at coordinate 7,521 of JAULBY010031261.1, forward strand.
CATGCATATATATATGTACCTGGTATATATGATACAACAACCCCACAATTATTTGCCACGGCGCCAGCACAACAACGGATACCATGGCCCATGCCGTCCATGTCGGAGCATAACAGCTCCTGTACTGCCTGTTGTGTAGTGATGGGTCACGGCGTATAACGTATTTAATACTTCTGAAGTACGTGACACAAAATACGGCGTATTTGTACACCCAAGCATGCGGTATACGACGTATTTGCCGTATAATAAATACGTTCATCTGCATACGTTATGCGGCGTATCCGCATACATTATACGGCGTATAATGCAAAAGTTATACATGCTGACCCATTGCTACAGTCACCTTTTTGGTTTCTTTCACATGCTGACCCATCGCTACTGTTGTCTGTCCCACTGACAGGTGTACCTCTCCGACGCGGTCCTCACTGCCCAGGAGGCCCTCGCTGCCGGTCTGGTGCACGAGATCGCTGACAGCAAGGAGCACGCACTGCAGCATGCGCTGGCAGTCGCGCGCGACATCGCCGCGCACCCGCGCACCGGCCTGCAGCACACCATGCGCCTGTACCGCCGTCCCGCAAGCACCGCGGTGCTCTCTGAGGAGGCCCTGCGCGCCACCGACTGCCTGAAAGCGGGCTCTTTTGCAGCCACCACCCACTTCCGTGCAGCAGCCGAGCTGCCACTGGCACCCGTACCACCGGCAGGCGCTGCGGCGTCCGCCGACAGCTCTGGCCCGCCGCAGCTCGGCGCCCGCAGCGACTGCACGTCGGAGTTTGACACCCCGCCCTGCAGCGTGTGCGATGGCTCTCCCCAGTCCGAGCTGGAGTGGGACCTGGGCGAGTTGGACTCCGCACAGGTGGACGAGCACGCCAACATGGACACAGACGCGCCGGTGGCGGCGCCCTCCTGCCCCGTGCTGCCGCCAGGGAGCTGGGACGGCCGTGGCTGGCTCGGCACCGCACGGCACACGCTTCTGCTGGTGCAGGAGGCACGGAAGGAGCTGTTCCTCAGCGGCACCAGCGGGCCCGCGGTGGGCGACCTGCTGACGCACATGGGAGTTGCGCAGGGCAAAAGTGGCGACGCCGGCGACGTGTACACGGGCGCCAACGCCACGTGTGCTCTCCTGCGTGCTGTTAACGGCGTGGGGGCAAACGGCACGTTCCCGGTCATACACAGCAGCGATGCGGCCACGCGGGTGTGCAGGATGCAGGCGGGCGACGCCGCGCCCCGCACCGTGCTCAACGCCGGCAGCATGGACTACTGCGGTGCGTGCCTTCAAGGCGTTACCATTGATGTGTGGTGCAGCTACTTGGTACTGTGCCTTACCTTGGTAGGTAGTTGAAGTAATGGCAGCAGTTTTTGGGTTGCCAGCTGGCAGTAGCAGCCCTGCATGCTCAACAGCCTGGTGTACTTCTGAAGTAGTTGACAAATGCGAGCTGTCAAGGCGCAGTGCACGGGGCTGCCCGCATGGCATGGTTGTTGACCTACCTCAGGCCTTTGACAGCGTTTGCGCAGCACTTGATGTCTTCCTTTTTTTCTTGCCCAGCATCGTTTGCTACCACCACCTGCAGAAGCCTACATACGCTGAGCTACATGAGCACTTTTACCAAACTCCGTTTCGGTCGCAGAAAGCCCTGTGCACATGGGGGTGCGGTTGATGAAGTCGAACAGCACTCATACCGTAGCGGTCTGCATGGCACCAAAGCGCCCAGCCCCCCGCCACCACCGGACCCAAATTGAGGACGTCTCACCCGACAGTGTATGCATGCCCATCTGGTGCATTTTTATTATTTTTTTATGGAGTTGCAGGGCTGGCCCAGCACCCGGAGGTAGTGCGCGCGGCACAGGCAGCGCTGCAGGAGCACGGCAGCACCCTCACCAACAGCCGCGCGCTGTGCGGCAACGGCACGCTGCACGTGCAGCTCGAAAAGGTGCGCCATCGATAGGGTCGCGCGGAAAAACATATATGAGCAAGACATATATATACGCCGTATACGCAGCATACTACAAAGCATATACTTCTAGTACAGTGTATATGGCTAATGGTCGTTAAAAAGTAGTGATAGGAACAGCTTGGCGCGGGCGTGTGTGGGTGACATCTGGTGCCCTTGTGTGGTGGCTGGCCCAGCGTAGCAAGTCATTGCACATGCTCCGACAAGAAAAATCGCCCGTGTACGTTGTCGTGCAACCCAAGCCATCGCCTCTCGCATGCGTGTGGCTGCTGTAGCGGTGCACATTGGCTTGGGCAATCAGTACGGCGCCAGCATCATCCGCGTTGCTCGCACTGGCAGCTGCTGTGTGCTCAGCCCGTGGCACTTGCGGAAGCCGCGCTGCTACGATTTCATTTGATGTGAAAGAAGCCTAAAAGGCTGCTAAGCCCAGATACTGCCGTGGCTGGGGCCAAATGCCAGGCCGAAGCCTGTGAGGTGATTTGTCCACCTGGTGAAAACACACCAGACAGCCCCCACACCTACACACGCCGGTTAGTGTCCTTGAGGGCCGCGGATGATTCAGAGTAGGTACAATTATTTACTAGTATTTGGTGTGCGCTGAATCGATGCGTCCTCCGTGCTCACACCCCGGTATTGATGGGTCACGGCATACAACGTATATTATAGGTTATGCAAAATACGGCGTATTTCTACGTCCAACAATGCGATATACGGCGTATTTGCCGTTTAAATACGTTGATCCGCACACGTTACAGGGCGTATGTACATACGTTATACGGCGTACAAGGGCAAAAATTATTCCGTTCTGACCCATCACTACAACCTGGTGTTCATGCAGGAGCTGGCCAGCTACTTCGGGCGGGAGGCATGCCTGGTGCTGCCGGCGGGTTGGCTGGCAGGGGCGGCAGTCGTGAAGGGCCTCGTGAACCGCAATGACGTGATTTTCATGGACGCCCTTGCCCACGATTGCCTGGTGGCCGGCGGCAAGCTCAGCGACACGAGGGTCATTCGCTTCACAGGTGAGCGCCGTAGGGTTGCGCGAAAACGTATACTTGATGTATGAGCAAGCCATACTGGTATACGCTGCATACGGAACGCATATGCAGCGTATATGGCTAATGTTTGGAAGAATTGGTGATAAGAACAGCTGGCGCAGGCGTATGTGGGTAATGTCTGGTGCGCTTGCATGGTGACTAGCCCAGCATAGTAAGTTATTGCCCACGACTGCCTGGTGGCCGGTGGCAAGCTCAGTGCCACGAGTCATCCGCTTCACAGGCGAGTAGTGATGGGACGCGGCTTATCACGGATTTATATATGTGGTACAAAATGCGGTGTATTTATATGCCCAAAACCGCGATATACGGCGCATTTGCCGTACAAATACGCTCATCTGCATACGTTATACGGCGTATTTACATGCGTTATACGGTGTATAATGCAACAACCATACGCTGTGACCCATCACTACAGGTGAGCGCCGGGTGGTGGTGGTGGTGGTGGTGGTGGTGGTGGTGGTGGTGGTGGTGGTGGTGCCTCAGCCAGTTCACTTGCTCGTTGAGCGTGCGGTGGCTAATTTGGGCGGCAGGCTTGGAAGTGATGTGCTGTCAGCTGTAGCTGGACTCTACAGGGCATGCAGGGGGTAAGTGGGGCACCCTACTTACCCCCTGGTGTATGCACAAACTGCTACTGCAACCTTGATGTTACCGGTAACACACTGGCATGGCACTTCAGGGACACAAATGCGTGCGTGAGACGCTTGGCCGTCCAGCAGCTACATAGATACATACATATACCGTATATGTATATATATGTGTGTGTACTTCTAGTGTATATACCGTATGGTATACCATATGAATATGGTATATGTATACAGTATATATGTGTACTTTGAGTGTATGTACACCGTATGGTATGTATATGAATACACACACAGTACATAAATATATACTTCGACGTATACACAATGAATTACACACACATGACTTGTGGTGCATGGTCTCAGGGCTGTGCACCTGCTGTATACAAGCACTTCTCTGCACTTCGTTGGCACAAACCATGCCGCTGTCAAAACCCACCTGTGTGAGCACAATAGTGTGCCATGTGTGCCCCACAGACGACCGCCACGTGGAGTTGCTGCTCTATATGTAGTACTTCGAAGTACATGTATATATATATATATACCGGTATATGTACACATAAATGTATACTTCGAAGTATACACATACATGAGGTGTGGCGTATGGTCTCAGGGCTGTGCACTTGCTGTACAAGCGCTTATCCGCACTGCGTTGGCACACACCATACCGCTATCAAAACTCACTCAAAACTCACCTGTCTGACTCACACACAATATGTGTGCCATGTGCCCCACAGATGACCGCCATCTGGAGCTGCTGCTCAAGTTGCACCGCAAAACGTACGCAGGCGCGCTGGTCGTCACAGAGCACACCTTCTCTGTGGATGGTGCCAGGCCTGACCTCAGCAGGTGCGACGTCACAATCGTGCCACTGAGTACCATCTGCAATGCCAGATGCAGTGCATGTGCCTTGGCAGCTCGGTGCGGCATGTGCTGCCATGCCGGCGAACCTGATTTATTGTCGGGCTGCTAGGGACTACTGTAGCGCTTCGAACTTCATATGCGGTGTCAAGCGGCAACACGCCCAAGAGCTGTTGCAACCGCATCGCGCACCAGTCGCGTAGGCACACACCATGTCAATGCGCATGTGCCGCAGTGTGCGTGACGGGCCAGGCCGGCATGTGCACCCTTTGTGACTTACTTCCCTTCCACTCTCAATTTCTTTTCCGAGTTACAGCATTCATAATGGCTTGTCATTTTTTCACAAGGCATGTGAACATGTTTCGGGCTGCGTGCGCTGGTAGTTGGAAGCAATATACTTCAAAGTATTTCACGAAAAATATTTTTGTACCACCAGGTGCACAAATGGTGACTGTGTTGAGCAAGCGCGTGGGTTGCCCACAATAGCACACTGTGCACAGTATGGCTTTGTCGCCCCAGCTTGCCCAGAACTACACACAAGGGTAGTGGTCATCACGGCCAGCGCCTGCTGCTTCATCTGGCACTTCGATGCTTCGAAATACTATAGTGTGCAACACCAGGGCGGCAAAAAAATGCAGTCTGCTGAGTGTGGCTAGGGCTGCTCGATTTAGTGCACCCTGCTAGCCAACAGACGGTGTCGCACCGTGCACACATTTCGCCGGTGATGCACGACAGCACAGCTGCTGGCACTGTTGGCCCTTGACCCCCGTTCCCCTGCGTCCACTTGTAGTGATGGGTCATGACGATTAACGTACTTATAAGTTACTACAGTAGTACTACTGTAGTACTACGTAGTATATGGTACTTGAGTACAAAATACGGCGTATTTCTACGCCCGAAAACTCTATTTACGGCGTACATGCCGTATAATGCGCTCATATAAATACGTTATACACTGTATTTACATATTTTATAAGGCGTATAATGTATGCGCCATGGCGTGTATGCCGTATAATGCACTCATACAAATACGTTATACGCTGTATTTACATACCGGTACGTTATATGGCGTATAATGAAAATTTTATGCGCTGCGTCGGACCCATCACTATCCACCTGCCTATCTGCACACCCTCAGGTTCAAGACCTTCTCGCGGGCGCACAACTGCCGCCTGGTGGTCGACGTGGCGCACGGCGTGGGGGCCTGCTCCACCCTCGTCGACGACCTGGCGGACGTCGACGTCATCATGGGCACCTTCTCAAAGGGGCTTGTCAGCCAGGGCGGCTTCATCGTGTCCGGCAAGGCCGTCGTCCAGCACAGCATGCCGTTCGCAGGTACTACTACGTACTAGTAGGGTTGCGCAAAAACGTACACTTCGGAGTATGAGCAAGCCATATACGCCATATAAGGAGCGTATATCAGGGGCTGGTCAGCCAGGGCGGCTTCATCGTGTCCAGTAAGGCCGTCGTCCATCACCTGGGCGCGCGCGGCATGCCATTCGCAGGTAGGGCTGCCCAAAAACATACCAGTATGTGCTTCCTTCTGTAGGCGCTATCTTTGCTGTGTTCACCCCCTTGCACGGGTCCGCCCAGGGTGACGGCTCCTAATGGTGGGGAGACCTAGAGCTTATCGCTCCTACTTCAAGAAGTAGTAGGTCGAGTTTTCATATGAGCAAGCCAATGGCATATGCGCCGTATACGGAGCATATGTACGGCTGTATGGCTGCTGTTCTGAAACACTAAATTGATGGCAAGAACATCTGGCGCAGGCGTGTGTGTGGGGGTAGTGGTGTGGTGCTCTTGCATGTGCGGCTGGCCACACCATAGTCAGCTTTTGTACACGTTCCGACAAGAAAACTGCTCATACTTGCATACTTTTTCGTGCCCACCCCATTCGCAGGCAACCTGGCGTTCCCCACCACCGCCGCCGCCCTCGCGGCGCTACGAGTCATCCGCCGCGAGCCAGCGCGAGTGGCGCAGCTGGAGCAGCACGTGGCTTTCGCACGCGGCGCCCTCCGCCACCTGGGCTGCCGCGTGGCGGAGTCTGGCGGCCCGCTGCTGCACGTGGTCGCGGGCTCAGGCTCCGACGCGGCCGCCTGCGCCCTGTGGAAGCACGTCTGGGAGCACGGCGCGTACGTGCACCCCGCGCTGTACCCCATGGTGCCGCCGGGGCGCGGCGGCGTGCGCGTGACGCTGTGCGGGCCGATGCCGCGGCAGAGTGTGGAGGCGCTGGTGCGTGCCATTGCGGAGGGCGTGCGCTTTGTGGACGGCAGCGGGCTGTGAGCTGGCGGTGGTGTGGGTTGGGCGGGGCGTCCAGCGCTGCGCGGCGCGCGCCGCCTAGGCTGGGAGGGGCCCTTCGGAGACTGCATGTACCTTACACGATTGAGGCATGAGCGTATGGATATGGGTCGCGCGCTCGGCTTGTAGCATAGGACCACCGCCACTGCTCAGACGGCACTTCGCACAGGGGAGGAGACTGACAACCCTTGTTCTGAGGCATCACCACCACCAGGGGAGCCTGTGCCATAGTGCTGCCTGATGGCCCGCTTTGTCTTCAGGGGCGGATCGTAACACCAACGGTACTTCGAGTGATGGATGACGCCACCGATCGGCAACCACCAGTCAAAGCTGTGCCATAGGGACGTCTGCAAGTTCGTTTTGTTTTGAGGAAAGGGGAGAGAGGCGCGCAAAACGTTTGGCGCCTAGTTTTTTACTTTTCAGTTGGTTTTTACTGGCAGGAATGACCTGGTGCTATACTTAACAGTAAGAGTCGAGCCCCATGCAGCGCATTGCAACGCTGGCAGGAGGTTCGTGTACCCTGGAGAGGCATTGCCAATATGACCACACTGCCGGAGTGCAAATGCCTGGGGTGCACCGTTCACACGTCTTGTCACATGCGCACTGCTGACCTGCGCGATGATGGCACGTTTGCAAGCCTTACTGACCTGGCAACCCAGCATGGTGCCAATGTGGGTGAAGGCACTCACCAGAGGTGTCGTTGCTGCAACAGGTGCACTGCCGGTGCACACAATGTGTTGTCCAGCCTAGTCTGCATGCATGCAACCACATGTTGACCATGTCAGCCACGCGTGGGCGGCTGGGTCACACAGCTGGCATTGCCTACTCACGGCATGTGCAGCAGCGGCAGCAAGGATGGAATGTAGGAAGAGCTGCAGCTGCCGACTGTGCGCCTGCCGCCAGTTCACCAGCAAGTACCCCATATCGATACAGCGTCTATTCCATGACTAACTTGGCTTCCGCGTCACCGTATTTACTACTTGAAGTTTAAAATTTGGTGGACTCTGACCTACCTTTTTCTGGGTGGCCGCCGAAACCAAACACTCGCCGCAACCATGGTCACCCTGTCACAGGTTGCAGGCAGGAGTGGGCGGCGCCAGTGCTGAGCACTGCGCCGTGTACGCAGGTTGCAGCCAGCAGTGCATACATGAGGGCGTTTCGCATTTGCTCAGCAGTTTTCGCGAGCACGTACGGGACACTAGTTGGCAGCAGCTCACTTTCTGCGGGAGCGAGTGAGCTGCAGCTAGCATGCACAGACTGGGCCAGCGAAAGCAAACTCAAAGGCCAGCTTCTTCAGCAGCAGCGTGCATAGTACTTTCTAGCATGTCCATATGGGGTCGCGCATAGCCATTCAAGCAAGTCAATCCATGCTGGCCTGT
>JAULBY010031272.1:0-15642 GCA_032358315.1 Ophiocytium majus
GCGCAGCTGAGCCTGCGGTGCGCCTGCCTCATGGGCGCCATGGTCCTCACCAGCGGCATGCACCCCGCGGCGTACGCAGGCCTCCTGCAGCTGCCCCTGTACGCGAACTCCACAATCGACGTTGGCGGCGACAAGCTCTTCGCCATGTACGACTCCGCGCGCGCGGACGCCGACGGCCCCGAGGCCGCGGCCCCGCGCGACTCGCCCGCCGAGCCCATACTCGCGGAGCTCCGCGCCATGCTCGTCCGAGAGGAGAGCGCCACGGGGCTGACACGCGAGGCCTCGGCGCGCGCGCTAGACAAGGCGGGGACGATGGACGCGGCGGCGGCGGCGGTGGCCCCCGCGTGCGGCGGCAGCGGCGCGCTCGCGAGCGCAGTCTCCGTGGGCTCCATCACCGGGCAGACATACCAGGCCGTGCTGCGCTACCTTGACAGCACGCACGCGGAGTGGCGCACGCAGCTGGGCGGGCTCACGCGGCACGCCGACGGAGGCGGCGCCGCGCGCTGGTGCTGCATGCCGTGCGCGGGGCTCGAGGAGGACACCAGCATGGCGCTGCGGCCGCAGCGCGGCAGCCGCGGCATCGGCGGCGGCGGCGAAGGCGGGGGGCTCCGCGGCGCCGCCCGCAAGGCGGCGCTGCGCGTCGCAGGCGCGCGCGTGCGGCGGACAACCGACTACGTGCGGCGCGTCGCGCTGAGGATGTTCTCCACCGTCGTCAACCAGGCCATCACGGGCATGGTCAAGGTGCTGGAGAACGGACCGTCGACCAGCCTCAAGGTGGGGTGACACGTCGCCAGCGACACCGTGGGGCAGGGCTCCTCCCGGCACGGCAGCCAGCGCCCCCTCCCCACACCTGTGTACACGCGGGTGTTTGGCGGCCCTTTGAGCCGTCAACTTGGGCGGTGCGCGCAGCGCGGTGCGGCGCGGCGCGCCCTGCCCTGCCAGCCCGCGCGGCCCACCATGTGCCGCTGCTCTTTGTGCCATAGCTGTGTTATGCCCGCTGTTGCCGCGTCCGCGGCGGTGAGCACGCTGCCGAATGTTGTGAAGCGCGCCACTGTGCCGCGCGCTGGCGGCGTCCGATGTGCCCACCACAGGGGGGCTGTCCCTCCAGACGGCCAGGCACTTACATCTCTCGGCCTACCACAAAATTTTCGGCTCTTTTTGCGCTCTCCTCCAGGTAGCCGGGTACCTTTCGGGTGTGATTAATCGGCTGCCGCGCGGACTTGCCGCGCCGCTGCTCATGCTCTGCTTCCTGCCGAAGCGCGAGCCCCGTGTTCAACATGTATCAGTGAACTGTGCGGGCGCACTCCACGGCGGCGCTGCTGTTTCAGCCCACCCCCCCCCCCCCAGCATTTTTTTTCCCGCGCCACAGCAGACAATGTTAGCTGTTGCATCGCTCCTTTCATGCGGCAAGCGAGACCGGATCCCTGCCTGCCTGCCTGTCTGTGTAAACATCCTCAAGTTCCTGACTGTGTCCGAGAATGCCTCCTTTGTTAGCGATGGTGTCCGTAACACCCCGGGGGGTTCTCATTTGGGGGAGGGGTCTTACTTTCCTATTCTGTATACTACTAGTAGTACATTTATTTAGAGGTTACCCCGGGTCTTGCTGCCAGACGCCCCTCATCCGGAAGGTTCTTATTCGGGGGGGGGGTCTTATACCTCGATATCTACTGTAGCTCTAATGTGCTCACCTCTTATAGGGGCATCCCAGAATGATGGCCCGCGGGGCGGCGACGCTGCACTTCTCTCGTCGGCCGATGACACAATCAGTTGAACCGGGGTACAAGCAGGCACGCGGTCACACAGCCATAGAGTTGTTTGCGCAAGCCGTGGCATGTACAGGGGAGAGGGCAACATGCGTGGTCAAGCATTGAGAAGTACAGCCAGTCGGTAGGTTGCTTCTGCTTACAAACAATTCCACTTTCTACTGTTTTACTACGTACTTTGAAGTAGTAATTTGGAAGTACTTCAGAAGTAGTAGGGTGCAGCCACATGATGTTAACCCTCTGGCTGCACTTTCGTCTTTTCACATGATCTTGACTTGGCCAGCTCTTGGGCTTTAGCCTGGCATTTTCCCTTGTGAGCCATGGGCAGTGCTGCGCTTGCAATGGCAGCCTCCTATGCTCCATTGACTCAAACGGCGAGCGTCGCTGCTCCTGTTTTGACACACGTGCACATTTGGTGGTTATGCCTCCAAGGGTTCCCCCAGCCAGTCGAGTAGCACAAACGAAATTGAGGTTGCTGCATGCCTGTGTGCCTGTGACTGCTGCCGCAGGGGCCACCCCCCATGTGGGCCATCGCTGTAGCAAACATCGGGAATGCACCTCCTGAGGGGGGGGGGAGCCAGCCTACGAAGCATAGTGTTTTTAGCAGCGTACAGGAGGCAGTGCCAAGGCAGTTGACGAACTTGCGACCGCAGACACCGCTTAGCTGGCAAGACAAGCAGCACGGGCAACAGACAGTGCTCAGCGCTGCGGTACACACGCCTGAGATCCATATTTACAATGCGCAGAGCACTGTTATGCACACCTCCAATCGCGGCGAGGTTGGGCGCAGTCATGACGTCCATCTCCCATCACCGCCTACTACTTCAGTAGTAATAGTACCTCAGAGAGGGTGGTGGGCGGCGGCACAGCACCCGCTACCACCAGGGCAGGTCTTGGGCGCACGAAGCAAACCAGCTTGAACAGCCAGAGAACACTGAAAATGGAGCTGTGCAGTGCACAGTGCGCACAGCTCGGTGCGGCACTCTTCAACCCATGCTGGGCTACGTGTACACACCGGGACTTCAAAGTGTACACTAAATTTCCCACTTGGGGTGGGATGAATGGAGTTTCCGGTCGCACGTGTCGCCAGGGGCGGCGACAGCTGCGGCCGCTTCACAGTTCCAGCCAGAGGCTCGGGGCTAGTACTACAGTACACTGTTATTATCACACGGACAATTACGTCCCACACCCGCAGCCTGCACGTGCCACTGGCAGTGCCAGGGTGCATGACTCTCTGTGGCATGAGCACTTGGCTGCCACTGCAGCCGAAGGTGTCGGCGCAAGAGGTGCAACAGTGGCGGCTGGATGCGCTCAGCAACACTGGGTCAGGCGGGGGTGGCGCCACTAGAATATGATGCTTGTGAGCACGATGACCACCGCGAGTGCGGAGCCAAATATGGATAGGAAGTAGCACAGGGCGTCGGGGAACCTCTTGCTCGCGGCGGGGATGGCCCTGTGCACAGCGCGGCCACAGCACACACACCGCCCATTGGCATGACTAGGTGAGACACAACAACCGGCAATGTGTTTGCCTGGCATGGGTGGATGCGGGAGATGGTGTCAGACTGCTGCCTGATGCAGGCATCCACAGACTTGTGAGACGGACGGGGGCACATGCGCACATGGCGCCTTTGCTGCTCAGCTGTGTGTGCACAACGGGCTTCTCTGCTGCCCGCTGTGTTCACAACGGGCTTCTCGCATTAGCGTGACTGGCCTGCGAGCCTGCGGCTGGTGACGACTCGCAGTGAGCAGCTGAGTTTCCACAGTGGAATCCACACTCACAAAAGGCAGCTTTGCGCGTCTCAGCGCTGCGGGAAATGGCAGTGCACTCACGGAGTGCCATGCACCGCAAGCCCCACAAGCATGCACGGGTGTGTTACAGGTCTGGGGTGGTGCCATGTCTGCGCGTGACACGCCCACAAGTGTGACTGAATCACTTCACCCAGTGCGAAGGTTCTAGCCAACAGTCACATCAGGCCTACCTGTGCTTGCTGCACGTCTTGTTCGTTCTTGACAGTTCCACGCGTTGAGCACTCATGCCCACGCGTGGCTATGCCACGGCCACTGCTACATGCCGGCATGCATGACTCTGGGGTCTCAAACACCCACAAGTGCGCATCGAGCCAGAACCAACTACCCAGCACACAATATTTTCTTCGTGCACTACTAGTAGGCGAGCACTCACTTGTTGTAGAATATGGCGGGGAGGATGAACGAGATGAGGCTGCCCGCCACCCCGCCCCCAATGTCGAGTATTGTGCCAAATGTCTCCCCAGGGTCGGCGCCACTGATGTCAATACCCACAACCGTGCCCACCAGAGCCGCCATGATCACCAGGCTGCTGCCAAACCGCAGCGGCCAGCCCATGGTGAGGGGCTCCAGCTTCAAAACCTGGTGGCGGGCGGAGCGGTGGCGGTGTGCGCATCGATTTGGGTGAGTTGCGCAAACCTCGACCATGCAGCATGCAGGGGCGACCTCGATGCACATTGTGACAGTAGTTGCGGCCGCCATGGCCGCTGCCAGGCTGGGTGTGAGGTAGGTAGCTCCAGCTTCAAAACCTTTTGGGGGGCGGGTGCGTTGGTGGCGTGCGCGGTGCGTCAATTGGGTGCGTTGCACGGTGCCGCCGCGGCCATGCAGCACGCAGCGCAGACAGTAAGTAAAGTCATGAGAGTCGTGGCCATTGCAGTATGTGTACCCCCCCCACATAAGTTTGCATGCAGTGCTGTACACGGCGCCCGCCGCGCCATGCAGTGTGGGTGTGCGAGTGTATCGGTGGGTTCGCGGCAATGCTGGTCCTGGGCCCCCCCCAGCATGCCGCAGCGCACATGACGGGTCGGACACTCGCGCTCTACGCCCTTAGAACTTGTGCAGGACCGTGGGTGACATGGCTGCACATGCTTTGTCCTGCGTGCGGGCCGCCGCGCTGCAGGGCATTGACCCGTCTTTGGCGAAGCATTTACAGAAAAGCGCAGCGGCCGGATGGGCAGTCCAATTCGCATTTGCCGTGTGTGTTGTCGAAGGTGGGGCTCACCTGAAGGGTGGAGTGCCGCAGCACCACAAACATTTGCGGCATGTACTGCACAGGCGGGGAAACAGCAGCGCAGCAGCAAGAGCAAGTGGAGCAGTATGACCGTGCCCATCTGTGCTCGCCTGGGTTTGACGTGCAAAAAACGGGCTTTTCACATTTGCTCAGCAGTTTCTGTGAGCATATTGGGAACACTAGCTGGCAGCAGCTCACTTTCTGCGGGAGCGAGTGAGTTGCTGCTAGCGCACGCAGGCTGGGCCAGGGGTTCGACACGCAAACAAAAAAAACACAAGTGGCCACAGCTGCCGCAGGCACCGCACCAGCGACCCGCCGGGCGCAAGTGCTCGGGGTGCGCAGTACAAAGGTCCAGGTGTCATTTGCGGGTACTCGCGTGTGGGCATCACTAGCAATGACTACCAAACAAGTACCACACGAGTTATAAGTACTGCAGTGAAGAATACAACCAGTAATTGAAATTCAGACGATGCAATGTCAAATCATATGGCAGTTGTAGGTCTTCGTTGCCTCAATAAGGAAATAGTGACCGGCACACCTTCGTTTCTCCTCTTCTCATTAAATTTATACTTCTATTAAATTGTCATGTGTGTGCATATGCGCCCCACCAGTGGGTGGAGCAGCGGTAACTTGGGAAGAAAAAGACCTGCTTGTTCCTGGGACCAGTTTTTGATTCGCAGCTGTGTCTAACTGCAGTCAGCCTGCACGAGCACCACCACAGCAATGCACACTCTCACTCAACGGCACGACACAGGCATACCAGGGTCAGCCCTGCATCTCCGCCTAACGTGCTGACAAAATGACGGCCAATTCACAGTTGCCTCTTACCCAGATCAGGTGTGCCACCTGTGGAGCGCCCGCGCACGCAACACCACAGGCGCAGACAAAACAGAGGGAAAGAGGGCAGGTGAGCCCCAGCCGGTTGCTGTTGCAAGCTGTACGTGCAGGCGCGGGCAACGGTCCATTGCAGCGCGGATGCTGCGGCGTGCTGCACATCCGCATGCGAGGCTCAATACCCATGGCCGTGCATTCACGCGCTGCCCGTGCACTGCAAAGTGCAGTGGCGGTTGCGCCACTGCGCATGCATAGCGGCGTGACCTGGTGCGCATGACATAGAGGTGCAAGGGTAGAGTCTATCGACCATTATATAATCATAAACACGTTCCTCTGGAGAGGCACATTGACATATATTTTTGGTGTTGCACGCATCTGTGATTTTACTACTATTAGTAGTACACTGCTTCCATAGACTGGCACATGCACAGCCTGGCAAAATGAGGTTTTGAAGTTGTTTTCCCTTTTTTTTTGTGTCTTACCAACACATGCGTTTGTCGGCCTGGCCGCACCCGCGCTCACCTCCTGGCGCCACCGACAAGTAAGCCTTTGCTGGTGTATTACTCAGAAGCATCCCTAGCCCTTAAGGGTACTCACCGGCGCGTGTAGGGTGTGGGCCACTGGTTCTGACCAAGTGGATAGATCACCACACAGGCGTCGGCCTGGCTTCCTGCCCCAGCCACGGGAGTACCTGGGCTCAGTCACCTTTTTGGTTTCTTTCACATGTATTGGGTGCAGTGAACCTGCAGCATGTGTATACTTTATTTACTACTACAGTAGTACTTCGAAGTACTTCGGAGTAGCACCGGTTCAAATTTACATCCATGAACTGACAACAGTCACCAAGGGGATCAGTGAACATAGTTTTTCCTGAGCTTCATTCGGAGGTGTCTAAACACATTTCGCACTTGAAGTAGTATTCATCCCCCGTCAATTACGAAAATGAACCTGCAATTTTTTTTGTGTTATCTGCATATCTGTTAATACCTTGACAGTGATCTGTGCGTCTGCCACCTACCGTAATTACTGTACATAATACATGTACCCTATGTGTACATGATCACCATGATCTGTTGTTTAAAGAAACATGTATCCTCCTGCTCCAATTACAAAAGTACTTGCCTCAACTCCCTACTGCATCTAAAGTGGGCTGAAACGAGACATCAGACTCGGGATACAGGCTTTCAGACAACAGGTAAGTCAGGTTGAGTAATGATATACTACTGTAGTACTACTGTAGTAGTATGCTCTTGGCAAGAAAATACGTAGGGTCTTGGCAAGAAAATTCAGGCACTTGAAAGTGAACACCCATGTCACGAAAATTCTTAAGTGGAATGCAACTGCACTGACACGTGGTTTGCACTCAACTGTGTACGGTACTTGCGACACGTTATGCTGGTCTTGACAGTTTGATTTCTGGCCGAACAAATGCTCAGAACACGCACGCTTGAGCACATACCTGCCCACCTAGTGCAGGCAGTCCGTACATCACACCTCCAGGACCGACAATTGCACTTCAGTTGAGTAGGTGTCCCTACTGCTACCTAGCCTGGCACCAGGCCGCAAACCAAGTGGATGAAGGGAGAGTGCCGCAAAGAAAGGAAATGATGGAACTCTTGCGAGTTATGCCGGCGTACTGCATTGGCAGTTGTGTGATGTTGCTGCTCACACGGTGCTGCAGGTACTACTGAGACAAGCTTGAGGCTGGCACCCTCTATGGGGAAGCCTCAGGCGTGTTTGTTCAGAACATCAACACATGAAAAAAAATAAAATCAGTTTCCTTCACGACTGCTCTGCGTCTGCGCACATGCAGCGGTCGATCTGTGTGCACTCCCACACTAGGGATCCACCGATAGGTGAGGGGGCTGTCGGGTGTTTTCACCAGGTGAACCAGATCACCCCACAGGCTTCGACCTGGCGTTTTTGCCCCAGCCGCGGCAGTGTCTGGGCTTACCAACCTTTTACGCTTCTTTCACTAGAAATTCACCACATGCAAGTGTGAAGTGCCGCAAATAATAATAACTATGTGACTCACCAGCACGACCCTGAGCACGTCACCAACGGTCCCGGCGAAGTTTTCGACGATGTTGCCTGCCACGGCCGCCCTGCACGCGTGAGTGTGCACACACGCACGGGTGAGCACCCACACACCCCCACTTGTGCTGGTACATTGCATATGTTTTTTCATAGAGTTTGCTATCAATGGCACTACATGCAATAATTCATCCACGTATAGACTATAGTGACGGGTCGCAGAGTGTAAATTTTGCACTGTACTATTACTGTAGTACGCCGTATAACGTATGTAAAGGTAGCGCATAACGTATTATCAAATGGACGTATTGATACGGCAGGCAAATAGTTCGAAGTACGCCGTATATCGCCACGTAGAAACAACCCCTGTTTTGTGTAGCATACTTCGAAGTAGTATAAGATACCTCGGAAGCTGTGACCCATCATGACACGTATACAGTCAAAAAATGAAGTACTTGAGAAGGAGTACAAAAAAATGGTGTACATACCGCACACAGTGCAACTGGTTCTCGTTGGCTGGACTACAGTAGGCACCACACATTGGTGGTGCCATGGTAGCCGCACATTAGACTGCATGCACGGCATTTGGCATGTCAACAACGCATTAGACTGCATGCAGAGCATTCGGCATGTCAACAATGTCAGCCGCTGCGCCTCCGCAACTCCACGACCCCTGCCGCAATACACACAAGTCGCGCAGCCGCCTGCCCGCACAGGCATTCACAACAGCCACTCAGACACCTATAGTAGGCGAGTAGCGACTGAGACCAAGTGCTCGAAAGTGACCTACAGCAGACCCGCCGACGGACACCCTGTGTGCAAACCAGCAAGGCACACCGCTCAGCACCGCAAGCCGCCTGGCTTAGGCGCTGCAGTGGCCACTGCCATGGTGACTCAATAACGTAACACTTCAGTCAGCAGATGTGCACGCTGTTGACAACGCGCGGGCCTTCCGCAGTACGACAGTTTGGCCCCATGGCTGGTGGCTCCAATCTTCATGGCGGACAGCTACCAGGTCGAGCTTCTGCTGATGACCAGTGAGCTGCTTTAGGTGCTGGAGTGGTTTTAGGCGCTGGAGTGGCCACTGTGACTCACTGGAAAGTTAGGTACCCGGCGAGCCCGGTGGCAAGGTAAGTGGTCACCCCGATGTTCATGGTGTGCGTGACGACCCTGCGCCACAGGGCAGGCTCCCGCGGCTTGAGACCCACGTACGCCTGCAGCGGCGGCGCAGCACACATTTCACGCGGCACCGAGCGCTGTCACAGCGGGCTGTCCCAACTTGTGGGCTGCGTGTGAAGTGTATTGTGGTGTGCACGCGGCGGGCGGCGGCCACTCCCTGCCGTTAAGACTGTTTTTTGCTTCTATTGTTCTATGAAACAGCAGTGTCCAGAACTTTCTAAAAGTCGTGGCATGAAACGGCGAAATGAGGGGAAGCCTGGGCCCCCAGCTGCTGCTGTGACTCAGCCAGTGCGCCCTCGGCGCACATGGTCGAGCAAGAGTGTCTGCAGAACAAGGAGTGGACTGCGCGCGCTAAAATGAGTTGCTAAAAATAGTACCGTACCAATGTGGAAAAAAATCGTGATTGATGAGTATGATTCGTCTTGCTTACGTATAATACAAGTGTGTACTTCAAGTGCATCTTGCATGCAGCTGAATTTTACAATGTAGCGCGCTTTTGTTGCGTTTATCATGGGTCCATATACGGACTGTGGTTGAAAGCCTGAAGCCTGAAGTGTGTGATGCGTGTCACGAATGCGCTGTATGCTACCATGTACTACTTCAGTAGTATCTAGTACTACGTAGTACTTCAGGTAGGTGTAGAAGGACATGGGACCATGTTGGCATGTCTCATACTCTACATGGTCTCAAGGCATCCGCGCTGAGGTGCTTTCATGCGAGTGGCCTTCCTGTCAGATCCCAATTTTTTACAAACAATACACTTCTGAAGTACTTTATTTCTGAAACTTTCTGATGTAATTTCGGCCTTCAGCTGCGCACAGGCCCAACTCACGTGGATGAGCGCGTGGGGGAAGGCGTAGGCAAACAGGACAGAGCCCATTTTCTGAAACATGCTGATGGTGGACCACCACTCAATGTCACCGGGGGACTCCTCACGTGCCTGCGCGCCAGCAGCAAACATATATCCAACGTTTGTTAGCGTGTCCGCGGGCGTGGCGTGGAACCTGCTGCAGACAGGCATTGAACAAAGACAACTTTCCGCAACTTGAACAATATGCCAACTTGCAAGTGTCAGCCGCGGGGCACACATGCACGCGAGCCGTGGCACTGACTCACACAAGCCCGCTATGCTGTACAACGGCAGCACAGGATGCGTGCCCCCACCTCACCTCCTTCCCCTCTGGGCTGAATGGCCCATAGAACACGACCGTGCACACAATCACCAGAACGGCGCCCACACCCAGCACGGACAGCTTGTGGGTTTGCGTGTAGTGCCCCAGCTGCGGCGAGCACACAACAGAGCCATGGCAAAAAAGCAAAAAAAAGGGTCAGAGCGTACCAGGTCCCCTGTGCACAAACGCACACGCAGCTAACTGGGCTTACTCAGCAACAACCGCTAAGGTTCTTTCTTTCTCGCGCGTTGCGGATGTGAGATCGCGTGGTGTGGCGGTGCCTAGTGGGCGATTGCCAGCACCTTCAGCGGTGAAGCGCAGCACAGAAATGGCATTGCGCAGCGCGGCAGCTGCGGCGTGGCACCAAGCGTACAGGCTCGCATGGCAGCACGCCACTGCCGAGCGTGCACACCATGGCGCGAATGGAGGGCAGATCAACACGGGGCCAGCAGCTATCTACGGCGCTGCGTGCGCTCTCTCGCTGCACGCGGGTTGCGTCTGCAGAGCGGGTGCACTGACAACTGAGCTGTGTGAAAACGACGTCCCCATGTCTGCGCATTTATGCCTGCCCATGGCATGCGCACCAAAAACAACGACATCCTTCTGAAGTATACTTTGAAGTATACCTCTGGCATGTGACTAGGTAGCTCACCAGGCACAGTGGGAAGACGCACACAGCCACCATGGCCGGTGTGGTGAATGCCACCTGCCACCACACGCAAGAGGTGGACACAGCAACAGCAGACGCAGCAGCAGATTGCCAGTGCCAGCGGTGGCGGCAGCAGCGGCAGGAAAAGAGTTGGGTACTGATGCGCACGCTCGCTGCTCTTGCGCCAGTGAGCACACCATGGCACACGTTGCGCGGGCAATCAGCGACGCTTCGGAAGGCACCAGCCGTGGCGGCAATGCACAGCCGCAGATAGCACATGCCGAGCGCGGGAGCACTAATAGCAGGCGCAGGAGTGACTGCTGCGCCGAACAGCTGCACACGGCGGAGGGTGGGCGTGTGCCGCTGCAGCACTCACAAACAATGTGCTACGCGGGCTGCACGCCGCAAGTTCAGGACCAGGCCTCATGCCAGTGCCGGCATGCCAGTCACGCCGCTTCTCCTTGTAAGGATGCAGTTTCTGCATCTAGACACTGATTATCCCCTCCTTGTAAGTGATCAGCTTCTTCAGCCTCATCAGCATTATTAGTGAGCGTGCAATCTGATGGCTCAGCTTCTGCATTAGAGCTACTAAACTGCTGATAATACCTATGATATCGGTGTGTTTTCACAAATCCTTATCTGTAAAGAGCGCCATGGGCCACGCACCTGCGTCCACCAGGCGTCGTTGCCGGACCAGCTCTGCAGCAGGTCGGACATTGTGGTTCCGATGAGGAGGACGTACGACAGGTTGGCCGTGAGGTTGAACACCATGATGGAGACGTCCACCGCGTAGGCGCCCCACACGCCTGCTCAGCAGCAGAGAGGTGTATGAGCAAGCCATATAAGTACGCCGTATACGGAACGTATATGCAGCGTATATCGCTGATGTCTTAAGAAAATACTACTAGTAGTATATAGTGATAGTCGTGAGGTTGATCACCATGATGGAGACGTCCACCGCGTAGGCGCTCCACACGCCTGCTCAGCAGCAGCGCGAGGTGATGGCGGCGTTTCACAAGGTCACACGTGAGCGTGCTGCCGCCGGCATGCGCAGCGTGACGTATATGCAGCGTACATCGTTAATGTCTTTAACAAAAATATAGTGATAGTACAGTGTGGTGAGGTTGAACACCATGATGGAGACGTCCACCGGGCAGGCGCCCCACACGCCTGCTCAGCAGCAGCGGCGTGGCGGCGTCATTGGGTCACAAGCAGACTTCTCCTCCGACTAACCCAATTCAGGGGCTCCACCAGGATTAAGTAAGATCGCCACGCGGCGAGCGCTGACTTAGAAAAGTAGTGCATTTTTAGGGTGTGCTTGTGGCCGACTGAATAGAGACCGATTGGTCACGAAAGGCTGGTCACAAGTGGCCGTGGTGCCGCTGGCAACGCAGCGGTGACGCTGAGCGTGCGGGCTTGGCGTGTCGCCGCGGCAGGGCGACCGGGCAACATGATCACTCATCTAGGAGCGATAAACGCTAGGTCTCCCCTCCGGTAGGGGCTGTCACCCCGGGGTGACCCGTGCAGGGGTGAACAAAGCAAATGCGGAGAAGCGGTTGGGCTGAGCAGCGGCCGGATCGCCGCCGCAGCAGCATTCAGCAGCAGCTGCTCCGCGCCAGTGGCGGCGCAGCAGGGGCGCAGCAGGGGCGCAGCAGGTGCGCCTCGACTCGGCAGACGGCTGTGCTGCGCACAGCGCCAGTGCTCACCATGGTGAGATGCATCATGCTGCGGCATTGGGTTTTGCACAGCGCTCCACAGTAGCGCTCCACAACACAACACCATGCAGTGTATCGTGGCCGGCTCACTGCTGACAGGTGCCGGGGTACCACTCTTTCAGTAGTGTCACCAGTCTGCTGCCGCGCGGACGGCGTTGCGCAGCTGCCAGTTGTTTCACATGTTCTGACAAGGAAAGAAGGCCCATAACTAGCTGCGCGCGGCGGCAGGGTGGTTGGTGCGCGCACACTTGCCGTAGGCGACGGCGCCAAGCTTGGCGTAGTCCAGGCTCTCGCCGAACAGGTCCAACTGGTCGGATGCGTCTATGACCATCACCGCTCCAGTCCATGTCGCAGCATACCCCACCACATAGAGCATCAGCGCGGCCGCAATGCCAGACTTGGAGTAGACCTGCGGGCGGGCGCGCAACACCAGTTTCTTTCAAAAAAGTGGCACGAACCAATCGCAAGCTTCTCACATGGGGGATTCTGCTGCTGTGGCTGCGCAACATGGTGCAGCGACGCTTTGCTGTGGGGCCACTGCCAACTTTCAACAGCAGCTGCGGCATTGCGGTGCGACGCCTTCAGAAGCGTGGATGCCGAGAGGGGTACGGTACTGCACCACTGTTAAATGGTCCAGGCACCAGCCACGCACCTGGGGCTGGTTGAAGATCCCGCTGCCGATCTGTCCAGAATCGCAGACGCAGCAGGAGGCGAGCAGCAGGGGCAGCAGCAGTGACAACAGCAGCACAGCGGCAACAGCGGCGGCCGTGAGGAGTGAGCCGCGCTGCAGCACCAGCCGCAGCAACCGCAGCACCCGCAGCACCAAACAGTGCAGCACTACTAGTAGCACCAGCAGCACCACCACCAGCAGCAGCGGCTGCAGCATCGCCAGCAGCACCAACAGCAGTACCAGCACCAGAAGCGGCAGCAGTGGCAGCAGCACCCACCATGCTGTTGCACAGGAGCGACACCGTAGCCCAGGCGCCATGCCGCTGCACGACGTCTGGGTCAGCGTCGTCACCCGTGTTGAACTTGCTCAGGCAGAAGAAATCTGGATGCCGGGCCACGCCCTTGAACTCCGGGGTCTCCAAGTCAGACATCGGCGCGTGCACTGTGCGCCCGGGAGTCGCATCGCCACCCATGTTTGGATATCGCTAGGCGTTGCCGCCGCCGCTGAAGCACACACACACAGAGGGAACCTGTGACCGTGGGAACAGCCTGTAACTTCCAGTCCAGCTGCCAGCCAAAGAAGCTGGTTGGCGCTGGCGTGCACCAGACACGAAAGCTCTGGGAGGCGGCCGCTTGTGGTTGTGACCACCCCCACAACACACACCATCGGGTGCAGCACCAGTCTCCATCTCTCAAGCCCTGTCTCTGCGAAGGGCTCCCACCAGCAGCCGACCGTTCCGCGCCGTTCCTCGCCGGTTTGCGGGGGTTCTTCAACTTCAACCTGGACCCACGAACGACTTGGAGTGCCAACAAACTTGGACGCCATGCCATGAACAAGAAGAAAGCAGGGAAGGCCGACAGACGTGTTGCCTGGCATGCCACGGGGTTCTCACTGCCTCCCACCCGTTCAGCAGTGCCCCACGCGCCCCTGCCACAACGCGTGGATGTGCCCGCATGACTAACCGGCTTACCTTGCTGCCAATCCAAAATTATGAGACCGTCGCGTTGTTCCAAAGTAGTAGTACCCGGGCTGAAACTTCCAGAGGTTGAACAAAGGGGGGGGGCACTTCACTTTGGAAGCCATTCAAATATTATGAATACGTGTACCCTGGCACTTGCTATAGCTGGTGAAGCAAAACAAAGCAATGTGCGGGCACAAAACATGGATTGAAAATGTACAGAATCACAGCTAAACTTCTCTTTCCTGATCAGAGCTGTGGTATTGTCACACACTGCGGCGAGGCACGAGGTGCAACATCTCTCTCTCTTGTTCAGTGAGCGGATGGCAATATGCTGTGAGGTGGCACAAAGGGTGGGGCATGAACGTCAAGGCGCATCGCACGCAGCACACAGAGAAGCGTCGTGGGTCTGTGCAGCAAGCGTCTCGGCTTTTCGATTATGAGTACATGGGGCCTGTCGCCGTGGCGCCCCGCGCAACTCGCATTTGTGAGGGTGCCTCAAGCTGTATCGTCTCTGTTTTCTTTTTTTGAGGCGCGCAAGCCACCGCGCGGGCATGCACAGCGGCGGTTTGAGGCACTGCAAACTGGCTGCAAAATCGAGCAGCATGTGTCTGTGGCGGCTGCCAACATGCAGCGTCTACTGTAGCTGGCACAGAAGCCATGGGCATGCCGCCTGCCGCAGCTCTAGCCTGCCAGGAGGATGCCTGCACGCCCGTTTTGGTGTTAGCTCACCAAATCTGAGAGTGTACATGGTAGCAGCGGGTGCACTTGACAGGTGACACCCGATGCATTGCTTGCTCGCCGCGCACTGCCGCAGCCTATGCGGTGTATGCTCGATGGCTTTGGGTCATGAGGCTTCGGTCCGCGGGGCCTCCCTCCTGGCAGCAGTTTTCAGGAGCGCCTCCGGCAGTCATCACACTGCAGGCTGCGACATGTACCACAGGTGGCCAGGCAGCAACGCACACAAGTGTGTAGCGCACACACTGTCAACACAGAGGCCATAGCTGTGCAGTGGCAGTGACAAAAGTCCTAACGACACATGGCAGCGTACGTTGAACAAACCACAAACTTGCTCTCTGTGCGACTGAGCTATGAATAGGTAAATACCTATTTTTGGTCTCCCTCACATTCCCCACTTGTGACTCTGCTCCACCCAGACTCCCAAACCGTGAGCATAAGAGCGCGTGGCGAGGCGTGAGCACTGCTGACAGCACTGGCAGCTGTGGCACAGGCACACACACTGACCGCACAGTTGCGGCCACGTGCTGACACAAGCATGCGGCAGCGCAGCATGTGTGCCCCTGCCTGCACCATCGCCGCTGCGCCGGCAAGCAGCCCATCTGCAGCGGCTTGACGGCAGTACGCGCAAGCATACGGGTCCCTGGTTTCCGCAGCAGAAGCACGCCGTCCTCACCAGTGCAACGGCGACACTTGTGCACGCTATGTACTTCGAAGTATAAGAGACACTACTACTTCGAAGTATGTACACAGGTACCATTAGTCCCATAAGTATCTGGTCAAATTTTTCAGTAGACAAAAGTTTTGCAAAACAGTGTTTTCAGTGTACAGCGTCAATGTATGTGATAGCCAACTTCAAGACGCACATGCTGATAACTTCAAAATTGTCA
>JAULBY010031283.1:0-15639 GCA_032358315.1 Ophiocytium majus
GATTATTTAATTTACGCAAACCCTGTTCAATAACATCTCTATGAACTTGCGGGATAGAGGCAATTTTTTGTTCAAATTCACTTTCTCCTGCTGATTTTATACCATTAAAAGTTCTTGCTTGGTCATCAGTTAGCATTTTACTTACATTACCTGGCCCCTTTTTTTTTGAGCCTCTCCAACTATATTGTTAAATCTATCACTAGAAGAAACTAAATTACCTTTTGAATCATATCTTGCTAACTCTCCGGTTATGTCGGAAATAACAGGTGCTGTTGATGCGTTAGTTATTTTAACTTTTGTTCCGTCAATTAGCCTACCAAACATTACGCCTGTCTTGCCGCCACTATTCATTGCTTCTATAATTAAATTATCACCCAATGGCTTAAAAGTTGCCGGTTTATCTAATTTTACAATTCTGCTTTTTGGTGATGATTCTCCATTTGCTTTAGCATTTTTGCTTAGGTCAGTATAATCTCTTTTTATTTGCTTATTAATTTTCTCATTAAATTCACCAATTTGTTTTTGTAAGTCAACATGTTCTTTACCTAATTGATTCATTTGCTGATTATATGCCGCCATTTCTTCTGGTGGCATTTCAGCAGGATTACGACCTAACATTGGTTCACGCAATTGTGCTGCTTGTTGTTCATTTTGTTCTAATCTTGCTCTTAATGCGTCAATATCTACCTTTGGAGCAGGTGGTGTTTCAACAACTGGAGCTGGCTTAGGTTGTGCTACTAGTGGAGCAACTACTGGAGTAGGTGGAACAACTGGTGCTGGGGCAACAACTGGTGCTGGAGCAACAACTGGTGCTGGAGCAACAACTGGTGCTGGGGCCGGTGGCATTTCAGCAACTGGTGCTGGAGTTACTGCCTGTGGACCACTCTCAGGAATCTTGCTTGCTGCTACTTGTTGTGACAATTCTGCTGGTGATACTGGTCCAGGACCTTTAGGCATTGGTGGATATTTACTATTAATACCTGCACGATCCGCTGCTCTCATGTTTGTTGATGCCATACCTTCTGGTGACACATATATTGGAACTTGATTTAATGATCCTGAAGGAACACTAGTATCATATGTCAATTGAGGCAACGGAGCAACTGGTCCGGCAGGTGCCGGTGGCGCTGGAGGAGCAGGCGGTGCTGGAGGAGCAGGTGGCGCTGACTGAGAAGCATTAAATGCTGCCTCTTGTTGTGCTTTCGCTAAGTTACTAGCAAATTGTGGATCAAAGTTTGCCGCTTTTGATAGTTGACCTGTACGATATGCCTGCGCTGCTTTTTGTGCTGCGCTAATTGGTAATGGTGCTCCACTAAATATTGACAAGCCAATATCTGCTGCTGCTGTTAATGGATTCGCAACATATTCACGACCAATACGCTCACCAATTGCTTGTGGAACTCTACCTTGTACAGGTATCATTCTTTCACCAGCCATATTTGTTTCTGCTGAATTTAGTGCTTGTTTTGCTTGTGGCGTATTGAACAACTGACTACTAGGTTGCTTAGATTGTTCTAATTCGTTTAGTCCTATCTTGCCAGCATTAAACTGTTGTACTGCCCAATCAGGATAGTATGATTCTCTTAATGGAACATAAGCTGATCCCGGCATCCCTGGCTCTGGATTCATTACGCCATGTGCTACGCCTTTTGCTCCACGATAATAATTCATTGGATTAGCAAGCGGTGCTGCTTTAGCAATATATGGTGCTGCTTTTGCTGCGACAGGTCCTGCCGCCATCAACCCTGTGTTCATCATATTCTCTACATCAGATGTTGGAATACCAGTCATGTTTGAAACAGATGGTGCTACACTAGTAACACCTTGACCAACATATCCCATCATTTTTCTTGATGCTTCATTTTGATATGCTGGGTCGTTAGTAATACCTAATTGATTACCTATAGGATTTGCTGATGGAATAAATGGCACTTGACCACTCATTACTTTATTTTGTAATTGAGTTGCTTCTTCTGGTGATTTCTGTAATGCTCGTGCGCCCGCGTATGTTGCTTGTCCTGCTAATGCGCTTGGTGCGCCAAGAATCATATCACCTAAACTTGCTGCTGACTTACCAAAATCTTTAGCATAGTCAGTTGCTGTCTTTGGAGGTGGTAAACTCGCAAGAATTTTATTTTTTGCTACTACAGGATCAGTAGTGTCAATATCATAATGAACACCTTTATATTCGTATATAGGCATTTTAGTTTATCTTTATAGGATTTTGTGCTGTGCCTGGTTGACCCTTCTCGCCAAATGACCAATCGTTCTTACCAGCTTTGTCATACTTCTTCAAAATAGTAATCATAGCATCTAAAGCCGCTAAACGTGTAGCAACTGGCTTCTGTGCATTACCAAAGTCACCAGCAGCCTGACGATAGACTTGAACGTCATAATCAGACTGAGGGCCTTCAAAACGTGGCACGTTGCTTAGTAATGGGTAACTTAATACTTCTAACTTAGCAATATTTTGTTGACCTTTTGTGCCAACACCAATCTTACTTGCTAAAGTATCTACACTAGTTCCAAGACCAGATCCAGTAGATTCTTTAATCAAACTTGCGATTGGTTGTACTAAACTATATGTTTGATCAGCAAAGTATTGGTTCTTTACATCTTGCGCTGCGTTTGTGCCTAATGCTGCCTCTGGTGGCTTTTCTCTAGCAAGTTCTAATTCTTTTTTCTTTTGTATTCCTGCCGCTGTTGCTTCTTCTTGAGCCTTAAGTTGTGCTTCTCTTTGAGCAGGGTTTCCGGCAACTGGAGCAACTGGTGCCGCGACTGGTGCTCGTGGTGCTTGTGCTACAGGAGCAACAGGTCTTTGTGCCTGTTGTGGTTGAGTTGCTTGCGCTACTAATTGCTTAACAGCATCTGGCCCATATTGATTTACTAAACTATTGATAGCGCCTTGACGATCATTTGGATTAGTTATAGTCAATGCTTGCTTAACTAAATCAGCAGGATTACCTTGCCATGGTGCTACACCACTAGGACTTACTGGTGCTGCTGGTTGCGCTGGCACTGCTTGTGCTGGTTGCGCTGGCACTGCTTGTGCTGGTTGTGCTGCTTGTGGTTCGCCCTTAACCATAGTGCCAGATGCTATATCTATTTGTGGCGCACTACCACTAATTGCTTGTAATGGATAATTTGTTTGATGTTTAGCATTAAATTCACCAAGAAATTTGTTTGCTGCTTCTGGTGCTGCTCCAGTAACTTTCATCTTTAATTTTTCCCAGTCGCCTGCTAATTCAATATTTTGTCTTTGAAGTTGTGCTACTTTTTGGGCATCTAACGATCCAGTAGTGCTTTGCGGTCTAAAGCCGGCCATAGGTTTGCGACCTTCGTCAGTTTGTATATAACTGACACCAGTTTTTTCGTCAGTAATAACTCTACCTACTAATGGTTGATTATTTTTATCTTTTAATGTATCGCTTACATATGTGCCACCGACAATATTAATCTTATTGCCTGCGCCTTGTGCTGCCATTATAAGTTCTTCTGGAGTTAATGCTTTTCCAGTTGCTGCATTGTAGCCATCTATAGGTGTGCCATTACTTGACAACTTTACAATTGCTGGTTGACCATTAATCTGAGTGTAAGTATCTTTACCTAAGCCTAGTTTTGCTGCTTCTTCAGCGGCTGATTGTTGCATACCCAACATACCAAACGCAATTGCTTTTAACCAACTACCGCCACTAGTTCTTTGCTTCAATGCTGATGCTAAATCACTAGGACTCATAGTTTGTAATTGTTCTTGTGCTGCTTGCTTATCTCTTTGTTGATTAATAATGTCTGCTGCACGACTTTTCGCACGATCTTGTAGGTAGGTTGGCACTTGAGCATGTGTTCCAAATTGTAACAACTTTAATGGATCATCTTGTATCTCCTGATACTTCTGTGCTGCTGCTTGTAAATTAATACCTGGCTGTGCCATTTGTTGTGGCATTCTCATACCCGGACCTTGTTGACCATATCCAGGACTGAATTGACTTACAGGTTGTGGTGCTGGTTGAGCCGCTGGTTGTGGCGCGGGCGCAGGTTGCTGTGTTGCTGCTTGTTGTTGTAATGCTCTTGCTTGCGCTTCTCTTTGCGCTCTTTGTTCTTCTACCTGAACATTTTGTTGTAGTTGATCCGGACTGACAGGTGCTACTATAGCACCTGTAGGCTGTTCGTTGGGTGTTCCAAGACCTGGTTTAGCGCCGTCAGCTTGAGCAAGTGCTTCTTGCTCTAGTCTGCGTCTGCGTTCTTCTTCAGTTTCTTGTCCACCAAATGCGTCATAATTTTCATAAGCCATATATCATTAATCCTTAGAAGAACTTAAATGCGTCAGCAGCATTAAAACCCATTTTACTACCTGTTTCTGAAGTTGATTGAGTACCTCTAAAGTCAGGGGTATAACTTGCTGCTGGTGTTCCAAAGATTACACTAGCATATTGATTGTACAATTGTTGTGGTGTCATTGCTGCTGATACTTGTTGACCTGCTGCACCCAATGCTTGACCAATGCCGCCTTGACCTAAACTTGCTAGTGTAGATCCAACTCCTGCTCTTTGTTGAGCAATTTGATTTTGTATCTGTGCTGCTGTTGCTGCTTGTTGTGATTGTGCTTGACCTGCTAGTTGCTGTCCTGCTAATGCTTCTCTAGCACTACCTAGATTACCAGTACCACCAAATTGTGCTTTCTGTGCCGCAATGTTTTGTTGATATTGTTGTTGAGCAGGACCCATCGCTGCCATGATCTGATTCTTCTCATAGTCTGGACTAAACAAACTTTCAAGACCACCAATACCTGTGCGTAATGCTGACTCACCAGTTTCACCCAATGCTTGTTGTGCTTGTCCTGCTGTTCCAGCAAGATTTTGTGCTGCGTTAACTACACCACCCACATTCTTATTGTAAACATCAGTAGCGCCTGTAACAGCATTTGTATATGTGGGTGCTATTGTTCCCGTAAAGAACCCTGTTTGCGCGGCAATTTGATCTTTTTGCTCTTGCGTTAGTGTAGGGGTTGTTGTTGATGATGATTTTCCAAAACTCATTGGTATTATCCTTTATATTATATTTAGTATACTTTGCTTATCTGGGCGTTTTCATTATGCTAGCAACTTGCTGTTGTATCGTATAATAAGTGTCCCAGTCACCCGCTGCTGCCGCTGCTTGCTGTTTGTTGAACCATTGTGGTCCAAGTTCTTTAGTTACCTTATCATAACCAGTAGGTATCATTGATAACGCTGTTTGATCACTAACAGCCGTGTTTGCTGTATTGTTTGCTAATGCAATAGGTTTAATTGGTATAGTTGGTAATTGTCCAACTTTACTATAGTCAAAGTTCATTACATTCTTGTTAGCATCTGTAATTGGAACCGCACGAGTTGCTGATTGAACCTTTGTTGATTTAAGTTCTTTACCATCTATCAAGTCTTGTATATCTTGACTCGTTAATGGTTTAGCAAGTTGTTGTAAGCCCCATGGTGTATTAGGCGCCTGAGGTTGCGTATTGAACAATGTCTCATTAAATGTAGGACCTGTTTGGAAAGCATGTTGTCCCCAATAGTTCTTACTTTGCGCTGTATCAAATGTATTGTAGAATGAGCCCGGGCGAATAAATCCTGGATTTAAATAGTCTGCTATAATGCCTGTAGCGCCTGATGCACCACTCGCTCCACTTGCTCCAGTAGAACCTGTAGCACCGCCAGTTGCTCCAACAATGCCAGTTGCTCCGCTAGCGCCTGACGCTCCGCTAGCACCACTGGCACCACTTGCTCCGCTAGCACCTGACGCACCACTAGCACCTGAAGCGCCACTTGCTCCGCTGGCACCTGTTGCTCCCGATGCGCCGCTTGCGCCGCTTGCACCTGTAGATCCAGTTGCACCGGGGCCAGTTGATCCTGTTGCTCCACCTGTTGAACCTGTTGCGCCTATGCCAGTTGCTCCAATTAATCCCGTTGCTCCAATCAACACATTGCCCACAACATTTGCTACGATTTGATCAATAATCACATTGGCTATATTTGCTGACACATTGCTGATGTTGTTTGCCACAACATTACTAATAACCACATTGCTTAAATTGCTAATGGTATTTGATATGTTGTTGGCAATGATGTTGCTAAATGTTGAGTCGGTAATGTTAGCAATAGAGTTGCTAATATTGTTTGCCAAAACATTGCTTACATTTGCGTTGCTTACATTACTGGTAAGATTGCTTAAATTGTTTGCTATTACATTAGCGATAACCACATTGCTAATATTACTTATGGTGTTGGAAACATTCTCAATAACCACATTACTTACATTTGCGTTCGCAATGTTGCTGATGGTGTTGCTAATGTTGTTTGCGACCACATTCGCTATTACCACATTGCTGACATTGCTTACAATGTTACTAATATTGTTTGCCGTAACATTGCTAATATTTGTATCGCTTATGTTGCTTTCCACATTACTTATATTGCCTACAGTCACATTACTAATGTTTGCGTTGGTAATGTTACTTATGATGTTTGCTATGTTCTCAACAACCACATTGCTTATAGTTACATCGCTAATATTAGAAATAGCATTGGTAATGGTGTCAACCGTTACATTTGATATATTTGCGTTGCTTAATGTGCTGATGACATTGTTAATCACAGCCACTTCGCTATTGCTTATGTTTAAGTTGCTTAAGTTAGCCACACTATTAGCAATGTTGTTTGCTGATGTATTGTCAATAGTTATGTTGGACCCATTCGCAACAATATTAGTTATGGTGTTAGCCATACTATTGCTGATATCTGTGTTACTTGTATTTATAATTACATTAGAGATATCCTGTGCTGTAACATTGGCAACGGTTATGTTACCCACATTGCTTATTACATCGCTAATGTTTCCTGAAGTAACATCTGTAAATGTAATGTTCGCAGGGTTAACTGAAGTATCCACAACATTACTAATGTTATTTGAACTAACATCTGTAAATGTAATGTTCGCAGGGTTAACTGAAGTATCCACATTGCTTATGTTGCCAACTGTAACATTGCTTGCTGTTATACTATCTGGGCTTACTGATCCAACAACATTGCTTACATCTCCGCCAGTAACATTGCTTAATGTTAAATTACCAATTTCTGCTGGAGTAACAGCGCCACTGACATTACCTAATGTGGTGTCAGTTATGTCTAGATTGCCGATTGAGCCTGGAGTAACAGCGTCTGTAACAGCGGCAACATTACTAAAATCACTATTGGTTATGTTTGCGTTACCTATATTTACTGATCCAACTATGTTAGCAATTTGTTCTGTTGTCATATCGCCAATACGAACGCCATCAATTGTTAGATTGTCTAATGATCCAGTAATATTTGATGTATTGCTTACTGGTAAGTTTGCCCAGTTATAATCTGTATTGCCTGTAACTGACAAATTGTTACCAACTACATTTACATTGCCTACATTGGCTAATGCTGTCCAAACATCTACATTGCCTGCAGGACCAACGGTAACATTGCTACCATCAGGGAAATAGATTGTTGATGTTCCAGTATTAATATCTTCAGTTGCTGTTGTAGTATTTGCCAATGTTGATGGTTCGGCGGTTACTGTAATTGCATAGTATCCTTGCGGTGATCTTGGAGTACCTTCATTATCATAATAGTATCCGCGATCTATTTGCTCTTGGGACAATGTATTTGTGCCCTCGGCTACTGCCCTTTCATAGCCTGTTAAGTTTGCTACATTGTTTGCTGCTATATTGTTTGCTGCTATATTGTTTGCTGCTATATTGTTTGCTACATTAAGATCGGTTATAATTGTGTTACCAGCATCACTTACAATAGTATTGCCTGTGTCATTACCTGCAATCTGTGTAGCATTACCATATGTTGTAGCATTGGCAAAGTTAACAACACTATTCATAAGATCTGGATTGACTGCACCAATGTTACCTGTATCTGTTACGACAGTAGATACAGGTGTAGTATCTGCAATTGTGGTCAAACTAGATAAATCTAAGTTACCAAGATTTGTGTCAACAAGGTTAGCCACACTATTGCTTGAGAAGTCACCTAAATCTATGTTAGCAAAAACACTATTCCAATCTACATTAGTTGTGTCAAATGTGTTAGCGCCTGTGTAAGTTTGGTTGCCTATATCGGCAACTGTATTTGTTGTAGTTGTGTCAACTGTTGATGGCGCAACATAACCACTATAGTCAGTAGTTGGCCCAGTGTCAGCAATGGTGCTATCAGCAGGTAGTGTTGATACATCTATTTGTCCAGGTGTAAAGTATGTAGGATCCATCCAACCTGGTAGACCAGTGTTAGTAGTGTCGCCATAGTTACCATAGTCAAAGGCACCGCCACCAGTAGAGTCAAAGAAACTTCCTCCACCACCACCAAAGTCATATCCACCGCCACCCCAGTCCATGCCGCCACCGCCGCCATATCCAATGGTCCATCCACCACCATCCATGTCCATAGTCATTGAACCGTAATCGCCGCCACCAAAGTCCTGCATTATCATAATATATTATACCTTTATTGTATTTATTGTTTAATTACTTGTGCGGTTAAACTACGCAAGCCTGTGGTAACTTTACCTATTGTGATATCATATGGTGGCGTAACCTGTGGTGTTTCAAAGATAACTTCTAAGATATACCAATAGTATCCAAACGATGGACTGTCTAATACAGTAGTAAAGACTGCTCCTAAACTATCTGTGCCACTAGTTGTACCTGTAAATGTAAACAACTTCTCACTAACCAATACGCCATCAGCAAACAAGTATTCTGTTGACCCCGGCGTATCTGATGGAAAACCTCTGAAGCGTGTAATCTGTACTCTTACACCATAATCATTTGGCGTGTTAACTACATATTCCCACGACATGTCTAATTGTGCTGACAAAAATACTACTGTTGTTGGACCCTCAACTGTAACTCTAGCGTTACATTCTGTGCTTAGTGTAACACCAAGACGATCTCGCCCAACATATCCGCCACTAATATAGTTTGCCCATTCATACGCTACAAAGTCAAATGTAACGATGACATAACTTGTTGTACAACTGAACACAAGATATCCACTATCATTGTATGAGTATGGAGGATTGCCACCACCATCATCAACAACATCAGTAATTGATACAATGTCACCAAACTGAAATGGTGCTGTTGCTAGTGGTGTAACAAAATCTAATCTAACATATTCGCTTGTGGGCCCACTTGCTGTGCCTGTACTATCGCAGGGAAAAGCGTTACTCAATGCTAGTTGTAAGTATATCGCAGGGTCTAGTCCAGAATCAATTGGTAATGACCAGGGCTGCTTAAAGCTAGGGCGCAAGTATGCTGGCAAGTATGCCGCAAAGCCCTGAAAGTTCTGACCCAAGCCTGAGGGACCACTAAGCAAATAATTTACTGCGTCTGTGATTCCCTCTGTGTCTCCGGCATCTACTGGATATTTTGCTACACTCATTATTGTTTACCTATCATCTTCAACTTGCGTGAACTGCCATGTTGTAGCACTACACATCCATACAGCATTATTGCTTGTGTCACCCAATTCTATTGTGTTAACACGATAGGCATTCTGATTGATCTGTGCCCAGGGTTGTTTGTATATTGTTGATCCATCAGCATCTACTGGGATCGTAACAGGTGTGATTACGGCTGGCGCTGAACCTACAGAGTTCGCTCCCTCAATCGTAACTGAGAGATTGCCATAGCCTGGCGTAATAGGTATCTCATTGTTGTCATTGTGTATTGCGCCCAGGTTAACTACTTCAGGTAGTATACGATGAACCATAAGTTTACCACTATAATCTTTCAATAGTTTTATGTTGTCACGACGGAAGCGTGATGTGATGTTACCATCAGGATTAGTTTCACTTGTTATGAAACTAAAGCCCTGATCTTTCTGTATCAATTGACTACCCTCTACGCCCTGAGCATAGACAACGGTGCGTGAACTTAATAGTGGTTCCCAGTTAGGATCGTTGAATTCAAAGATAGGAGCCTCGCAACTGAATGTAGCACTAGACACATCTCGTGGCGCATTCCAGCAATCTAAGTCATAACGATAACTTAGCATCTTGTTTGGTATGCCATCAATTGCGTCACCGTCTGGATAGTATATCTCAACTTGACTGCGTTGTGTATTTGTTTCCATATACACACGATCATAGTTTACAGGATCTAGTTGATCAAAGAACCAATTCTTAACACGCTGGTTACCAATGCCTTTGAAGTCTTGTCCATCAAATACCCATACATCTCTAGCATCTACACCATACACTAGTTTGTCTGTGTTGGCCCAGCAATTGCTTGATAGTATTCCACGACCTTGATTGAACTGACGAACGCCAAGAATAGGCGCACTTGTTGTACTATAGTTGATTGGGCTGAACACAACCGTGTCCCAATAACTACACAAGAAGAATTGACCGTTACATGGGAACGCATCTAATGCTGGTCCACGCAATGGAACCTCTAACTGGTTGGCTACATTGGTTACTGTTGGAGTCCATGTACTAGGCGCTTGATTCAATCCAAACGCTTGACTCCATTGTACAGTCACGGGATATAATTCTGTTGCTGCTGTGTTGACATTGGTCGCAACTAGATTACCAGCAACAAGTATTGAACCCACATTAGGTGAGTTGTATATTCGCATAAACTTTGCGTAAACGCTTGACCAGTCTGGATTATAGTTCCATGTATACGCTGGTGCCACGGTTCCGCCTGTGCTGTAAGCATCTGTAATGTTACATACAATTGTTACATCACTTGTTGTGCAGGCTGATACGACCCAGTTACCGTTGTAGTAGCGTGGTATTACATCAGTTAACACAACATAACTGCCAACAGCAAATGGTATTGCTGCCACAGTATCAAATGTTACCAATCTGTGTGTGCCATCAATTGCTGATATATTGTTAACATCTAATGGAACTTGATTGCTATAACTTACAAGTATGCTGCCAACAGCGTCGGGCCAGAAGAACGGTGGATTATGTTCGTCATTAAAGAACACAACTGTTCCATTCCATGCTTCTGTAATGTTTGTGTTTTGTGCGTATCCAGTGCTATCAAATGTAGCATCAGTGGGAGTAATATCTTCCCATGCTTGAGTGCTAGGATTGAACGCTAACCATGCTCCTGGGTTTGTGTCTGTTGCTGCTGTTGCCACAACGAACCACCATTCACCACCCTGACGAAAGCCTCCAGTAACAAATGTAGGAGGACCATATGTTGTACCGTCTGGAAGCACAGGCAATATCTGTTGTTCACCAGCCATACTTCGTATGCCTCTAACATCTGTCTCAACATTGAGTCCATCGTTGTACTCGTTGGCACTTAATGCTGTTGACGGTACATCAGGAGTGAAAGACATTTGACTGAACGGTATAC
Source organism: Ophiocytium majus (assembly GCA_032358315.1). NCBI lineage: Eukaryota > Xanthophyceae > Mischococcales > Ophiocytiaceae > Ophiocytium > Ophiocytium majus. Next base: position 11,390 of record JAULBY010031283.1, read on the forward strand.
GAACTTCGTCTATTGGGTTGTTTATCTTGGCCATATTTAGTTTTTGTTTACCTTTATAGTATTTAGTGATAAAGGTTGATTATGTTGTATGTGTAGATACCTATGTTTTATTTTGATAAGATTCTAAATGAGAATGATTCTCATTCAGGTTTCTTACCTTTACATTTTTTTGCGTGGAGAAATGGATTATTAGCAACACCATTGCAATCTCTACAATGATAACCACGGTGACGCCAATACTTAAGAGTATCATTATATTCAAATATGCAGGAAAGGTCAAGAGTTTCGTGATCAATATAATATTGATCATGCAATTGGTTAGGCGTTTGCTTCACTAGTGGTGCTGCCACCACTTTCCCTGACCCGACGGGTCTCCCACGCTTTCCTGAGGCTTTCACGATGTGCATCACTCTTTTTTCTCCCTTTACTTGCATCAGCCATCTTCTGTCTCTGCTCAAGTGTCTTGGGTTTGTTACTCCAATTAAGCCTATTGATCTCTGATAGTCTATTTAACAGTTCGGGAGTTAGTGGTCCTGTGCCTCTTTTCCAATCTGTATATTCTGTTGTAGTGTTTGGATCTATACCTATATCAAACTTCTGAATGATCTTTATACCATTCTCAAATCTGTAATATCTGTTCCAATGTGTTGTCTGTTTCATAAATTCTTTCATTTCTATTATTTAACTATGTATATCTTATCTTTATTATTTTTACTGAGTAAATTAATTGAGTAAATCTCAAAAAAACACTGCCACGAAAAAAAACACTTTTTATTTTTTTTCTGACGCCTCAAAGATTTCCTATTTTACTCAATTAATTTTTCAAATGTTGCGTTCTAGGTGTCTACAACACACTATTTTGAAATTAATTGAGAAAATATAATACTCAATTAGAACAATTCTTTCTTTATATTATTAACATGTGGCTTCTCTGCCAATCTGTTACCCTTATCGTCACAGATATTGTCTCCATGCTCATCTGTCTCATCAATAAAGTCGTATATATCAAACACTAGTTTTTCTGTATCTAATTCATCTATTGGACGCCCAACTTTAACACTATTCTTAAGAGCAATACATTGCTTCTTTATTCTATTTGTATCATCATTGTTCTTGTAGATATTTCTTACTTTCATTTCCCATTCACTATTACTATAAGTCATCAGCCACTCACAGATTCTTTTACCAAAACTATCTTTGCTCATATTTGTACTTGTAACTATCTTATAGATTTTGAATAAACTATCCACATCATAACAGTTAGTATTAGTGCTAAGATTGACGATTTTCTCCAGAAAGATACTGAAACTATTCTTTTGACGCTCAACCATTTGTCCATAGTAATCACCATGTAATGGCTTAAGTTTAACTATCTCTGTTGCTTTATGTTTCTCAATGATATAACCCAGCCATTTGCTAATTTCTATTTCATTTTGATAGAGATTCTGTTGCCAATCTTGTAGAGTTTCGCCTGGATCTTTACCACTATCTAGTAAATATTCACTTACTCTGTCTAGTAAACTTGTGTTACTAAACACTGGTTCCCATCGTCTATCTTCTGCTGTAGAACCGCCACCAGTTAATCGTGCTGTTCCTTCGTAATTATTGCTCATCATAAAGAATCTAAAAGTGCGTGGTGCTTGTCTTGCGTTCTCGCTCATCTTGCGTAAGCGAAAGTTATGACCACCAGTTAAGTTTTTAAGTTCATTAATGTCCATAACTCTGTTATTGCTTTCAGATATCTTGACCCAAACTTTGCCCCAAAGTTCACCATTATGAGTGCCCTGAACTGTTTCTTTCTTTGCTTCACCACAACATTCTTCTGTGAATATAATCTCTAATATTCTAAAGATTGTGTCACGACCAGCGCCACCTTTTGCTGAACTATCAATGTTTGGTGCGAATATATCTTCTGGTTTAACTCTACTATAAGCAATATATTTCTCAATTTGATCTTTATAACTAGTATCACCACCAACAAGATTAAGCATGAGTAGTTCAAATGCTTCGTGAGGTTGACACCCATAAATAGGTTCTAGCCAGAACTTCTGTAATTCTGTCATTTGATTCAATGTATTGGGACTTGCTGGTAAGAAACTGCGTTCTACATCTCTAAAATATCTTTTGTTATCTAGTGCTATCTTCTTCAAATCCCAGTCATTTTCTGCTTGCCAGCTTGTTTCGCCAAACACCATATCTTTCATTGTGCTTGTATCAATCTCATTAACAACTGGTTGATGCCTGCGATTTGGTTCAGCATAGATACAATACCATTTCTTTTTGCTTGATATGTAGTAAGCGTTAAGTGATTCTAATGTTTTTGCCACACTTTGATTAGTTGTAAGTTTGTTTTTAATAAACTTCTCTTCCAATTCAAGTTCAATCTTTTCTTTTAGATTTTCCTTTTCATTTATTTGGCTTTTGATTGAGTTTAATGTAATGTTCAAATCTTTTTTAGTTTGTTCATTACTTGTTGTATCATCAAGCATTGATTCAATACCACGCATTCTAACTGTTAAATCATTAATCGTTGCTAGTAATTGTGATTTATCCTTTTCCAATTTATTCTTAGTTGCCATTTTCTATCCTTTTACTCATTACCTTGATGAAACATTGTACTTCATCAATTCTCCATTCGGGCTTTTTATGTCCATCGTTAAGATACGCCTTATACTTTTCTATTAACTTTTCTATTTCTTGATTTGTCATATATTTCCTTATTTTAATTGCCGTTGTTTATATTGAACCTCAAGTAGTTGGCGCTCTAGTAGAGGTATACCACTTAGTTTAATAAGTGTACCGATCTTTGGACTATTACTTCGTTGTTTCCAACTCATTAATGTAGTCATTTCTTTCTTTGTTTTCTCAGGCCAATAGTATAACATTAGCATTTTCGCACTATTAAGACCTATACTATTACATGTTGCCCACGCAATAGTTCTCCACACATCGTAATCACCACGCAAGTTTCCAACACGATTTTGTATTCTTTGTAGTAATTCGTTTACGAATTCTTCATCATAACTTTTTGTTTCATACTTAGTATCTATCGCAACATCATATTTTGTGATATCTTGATACATTAGATTGAGCCAGTAAGTTAATACAACATCAGGCAATTGTTTAAGTGTTGTTGTGTCTGGACTATTGATCCAGACATATTCTCTGCCGTCAAGTAGTTTGCTTGGCGGCATAACGCTTTGTCCGCCAGTCCATCTGAACTCTAGTTTGTTTACTACTTTCTTTTTTAGTACATCCCAATATTCTTTTGGTATAGTAAACGCTGCTTGACAACGATAATCTTTGCCGCTTGTCCACATGATTGTGTCTAGTTCGTCAATCATTATTCCAAACTCTTTAGTCCAGAAGTCAATCGCCTCTTCGCCATCAAAGTCAATCGCACAAACGCCCTGACTAGCAGGGCCTAAGATTAATCCTATGTTTCCATCAGTATATACACTACCTAAGTCAAGTGGATGAAAGTTCCATTGATAACCAATAGGAACTTTGCTACCCTTTTGTATATTACAATAACGCCAATCGGGTAATAGTTTTAATTGATCGTCTTTCATATATACCTATCATTCATATAGTCATATAATGTGTCTCTAAATTCGCTCCACATGTCTCTTAAGCCATGCTCGCCCATTTGATCGTATAGATCAACATTCTCTGTAGCCTCGTCTATTGCATCATAGATATCATGCAAACTTGCTACTTCGTATTCACTAATCGTTTTATATTTCATTTTCTATTCCTTTAATATGTTGCCCAGATATATCAAAACTCTTGGTAGAGAGTGTGAACCGATGCTACCAAACATCGGTTCACGATTGACATATTAGGAATTTTATAACTCTGTCAAAAGTTACATTGTATTTATGCCTGTGTGTATGTGTTTAATTTTTTTATGGTAAACTAGGTAATGGGTTTTTGTATCTTTTTTGGATGTTTTTACCTATATTAAATAATACTTTAAAGGAACAGAAAATGACACCAGCTGGAATTAAAGCAAACATTTCATATTATGAAAATTTAGTAAAAGAGAGCCATGAAGAATGGCAACAACATTTGTGTAGTTTACAATATTGGTTAGATCAGTTAGATACTATAGAGCAAACACAATCTATGCCAAAATTAGTATCTGAACATATTGATTGGGTAGTATAGTAACCAAAAAAAATCCCCATACTAGACGGGGACAATCTCTTTTACAGAGTAGTTTTAACAAAGGGTAGATGATTGAAGGG
>JAULBY010031294.1:0-15639 GCA_032358315.1 Ophiocytium majus
CATGGTATATTCATTGGCACGTTTTATATGAGAACCGATATTCGCCAGATTTTGTTACAATTACAAGTCTCCACGCATGGCACCAATGATGCGCTGCGTGGTGCATGGGCAAAGGTAAACATATATGTACCCGAATGATGACGTAGATTTTCCCGATTGGATGCTACCCGATAACCATCCGAATAAGATGCCCAAAGTAAAAAGAAAATCGGCCAAGTCCTTAAATGAATCGATTGCCGATATTATGTCCAAACCAACCATTCAGTTTACACCTGAAGACCTATTAAAATCAGTAATGAAAGATAATGAATGAAGTACTACCAAATATCCTTTCCTGGTGAATTCGGCCAGCACGTTGATGAAATATGGTCCGAGAAACAAATCCTTGACAGTTATTACCCGCATTGGTCTGGTATGATGGTGCAGAATGTCGCCGCACCTGACCTGAATCCTGATACCTGTATCTCTGATTGGTGCGTGACCCATTGGGCAGTTGAAGTACCGAAACCCGACTGGATTACAGAACCCGTTCATTACACCAACACCGATAACCCGATTGATTTTCCATGACTGATAAATGCCTTGAATGTGATAAACCTGCCGAATGGGTAAGAAGTACCCAATTTGCAGGCGACCATCCATATTGTGACGAACACGCTCACCAAGAGAAAGATTTTGGTGAGAACGATTCCTATGCCTATTGGGTTAAAGTAAATGAATAGAATACACCTAAACAATAAAGACCTTGAGATAATCAACGCCATTGTCCAAGAACATGAGATATCAGTCTTTGAACTGATAATGACCTCCAATTCCGGTATAGGTTATTCTATTGACCTTGAGTATTCAACCGAACTATATGGGCGTGATGCCACGATACGCATTCCGGTTACTGGTCCGGAGAACTGGTAATGAAAACAAAACCAATTCCAATTAGAACCAAACCAAATAGAATGACCAAAGAAGAATTCCTTATACAATGGGTTCTTGCAAGGGCATCATTCCGTGATGACTTTTCCGGTACTGCCGCCGCAAGAGCAGCCGATGATGTATGGAAAGAAATACAGAAATTGAAATGACCTATGAGTGATAACCACACAATATCACCTTCCGATGATGAGTTTGACGTAGTAGTCCATGCATTACAAACCCACCGTGATATACTATGGAAGATGACCCAATCCAATATGAATAATGATATGTTTAACGTAATGGACCAGATAAGACTAGAACAAATAGACCAGTTAGATAGTGCAATAAAGTGTCATAAAGTGCAATGCAAACGCACCAGCGATATCCAGGCAAATACCTGAAGAACCTAACAGACTAGTACAGGCGCACAGACGCCGGCGCTCAGTCTCACACAGGCGCATAGGCACAGAAAAATATCAGTATTGCCACGCAAACCTACCATTATATCACGTTTTTCCGTGCTTGTCAAGCCCTTATTTACCGCAAACAAAAGTACTCACCATTGCCGCACCTAGTGGTTGACAAGTGATATAGTCCAGGTGTTGCTTTTAAACAACAATAGCTTACCTATCCGGTACAGTATTGCTTGACATTCCATCCAATCCTGTTATACTCTATCCATAGATTGATAAAGGTTGATATGAAAAGCTTTGGAATGTTTACTGATGCTGGCAATGCCAAGGTCGCTACTATAGTTGAATGGGCCATTGCTAATCGTGCAGAATGGACCGATGTTTTGCCAGTATTGAATAATCTGGCCACCAGTGATTATGCATCATTCGGTGAAGCTAATGACACCGTGGTTCGGGAAGCTGTTTATGATGCCTGCAATTTCACCTCTGATTTTTACGTATGAAATACACGCTGATAACCGCAAACGGAAGTATACAGCAATTCTATGTGAAGTCCGTGGCTGACCTCTACCAAAAACTCTATGGTGGTGTTGTAATTACGCAACAAATCTTGACCGAAATGGTCGACAATGGCTTGACAGTTACCGTGGAACCTGTATAATTGGCACCATGATAAGAAAAAAACGCAGCGACCGAAACCATGTAATCTATCGTATGGAGATGGATACTGGTGACACCTACGTGGGATTGACGGTTGCACAAGGCTCCGCATTCTTACGGTCCGTGAAGGTTCGGGTGCAAAAGCATATGAGCAGAGCACGTAAGGAAGACAAGGCGTGGAACCTGTATTCTTTCCTACGTGATAATGAAAACGTAAGTATTACCTATGAGGTTCTCGAAGTAGTCCGTGGACGCAAACCAGCGCACCAACGGGAACGAGAACTAATTTCTGAACTTAATCCAACTTTGAATACTTTTTAATATGAATGCAATTGAACAAATGGTGAACTATCTTATTAACCGTGCAGAAGCCGAAGAGGATGCCGCATGGGAAAAACGAATTTTGGAAGAAGCTGAAATGTTGCGTATTTACAACGAATTTGGTTGACCAAAACGGTCAAGTATTAATTAATGCTTGACAAAAACCCTGGTTGTGATATACTCTATCCATAGATTGAAAAACAGACAATTTTTAAAGGAAATAAAATGTCAAAAGTGCTCTCCCCCTCCGCCGCCGAATTGGCCTCTGCTAAAGAATCTTTGGCTTTCTTCCGTGACCGTGTCGCTTTCCTGCGAGCTGCTGTGAAAGAGGAACGCCTCGATAAGAAAATCGCTTCTATTGCCGCACGTAATGCCAAAGCTGCTGAACGTGAAGCCAAGGTCGCTGCACGTGCTGAGCGTAAAGCTGCTAAGATTGCCGCTCTCGAAGCCAAGTTGCTTGCGCTGAAGACAGGTCCCGTTGGTACCAAAGCTCGCAAAGCTAATCGCCGTCCTTCTAAAGTGACCGTGACCAAAGTTGCTTAATACAGTAACCTTACCGCAGGGTCTAACCCTAGACCCTTCTAATAAGATTGATTGGATATAAAATGCTTACAAAATTCGAAACCTATGCCTTCTATGTGATATACGCCTTGGCCACCGTGGTACTGTATATGGACCTAATGGTGTGGAGACCCTACTAATGACCTTACAGGAAAGAGTACGCCTCCTAGAACAGGCCATGCTGATGGTGGATGACGTTATCATGCACCTGCCTGGTACTGGCATGGAAGATGTGGTTGCCAAGCTGTGCAAAGCATCCGCAGAAATCGATAATTCTATCACCGAAATGGAGACTAACCATGAGTAAGATTAGCAATTTATTCATTGACCTAGAGGATGCAATTGAGGCTGGCACTATGACCTTTGCAGAGATAGCCACCTTTTATGAGGTGCCTAGAAGCTGGGTAGATGAGGTCGCCAAACAATTGGCAGAGCGTTATGCTGAGGTCGATGATGTTTCAGAGGCACAAGAATGGCACGATTTTGACCCTGATTGCTGAAGCATCATAGCACGCTGATGACATGATGATTGACCGCAGACTGGTCAAGGCCACACTATGGCTAAGAAATAAGGAGTCCTCTATGATTGATATCTTATGCTAAAGATAGTTTCGAGTGGATATGATTGGAGTCAAGGCCGCAAATACCAAAGGGTTTTATCCCTAAATTTTTCCGGCCAGGAAATACAACAGGAGTCGTTATGACAAATTCAGAATTAATGCAGAAACTTACAGAGGCACAGTCCTTACTATCCGATGTATATGCATGGGCATCCGTCCGTCAGAGTACCTTTGCCTTAAACCCAGAGGTTGAACGCTTGATGTCCGTTGCGGATTCGTGTATACTGGAAGCAATGGATGTACTAGATTGGGAACGAGGTAAAGAATGAATGAACGAATTAAAGAAATTGCCAAAGAGGCTGGTTATTACTTGTATGATTTGACAGAAACACATGAGTGTAAAACTGTTGAAACTGATAGTACCGATGAGTGGATTACCTTGGAAAAGTTCGCTGAGTTGATTGTAAAGGAATGTGGCGTAGCCTTGAGTCCTATGTTGCGTGATATGGTTAGCCGTGGACAGGCATACGATTTAATTAAACAACATTTTGGAGTTACTAATGAATAAAGGTTTAGAGATATCCTTTGAGGTTGCAGATGGAATTACATTGGCAAACCTACAAAGTCAATACGAATATCTGAAAGAGGAAACTCGAGCACACCTTGAGGATGGTCAATATCTTCATCCCGAGGACTTAGGTAACAATATTAAATTGTGTCATGCTCTGGAGTTACTGATACCCTATTATGGTGGAGAACTTAAATGAGTGCCTATGACTTTATGTGGAATGCCATTCAGTCTGGTGAGATTAGTAATCTAGAAGAAAAACTAGAGGCACTTGAAAAAGATATGGAAACCGCCCGAGCATGGGTGGAATATCTGGCCGACCGAGTGACTAAACTGGAACTTATGATTGCTGGTTCCAATATGAGTGATAAGGGGTACGAAATAGGTACCAAAGAAGGTTATGAAGCGTTTATGAGAAAACGCAACGGAGACGTATGATGTTGGTTATAGTGGTTATAGCCATTGAGTTGTTTATAGAATTTGGTTTAAAGTAAAAACCGGAAGCCCTTGAGGTGTAGGAAAATGAAAGTAGAAAAAGTAATACGTGACGGAAAGGTGGCAGTATTGGTGTCGCCAGGTTTCGGTGCAGGTTGGTCCACTTGGGCTCATGGTGAGTTGGCAGAAGTTTGTCTGTTTGACCCTATAGTGGTTAAATGGGTGGAAGATGGTAAAGTAGGACCTGTGCCTGTTGCTCATTATAAAGATGAGTACTTTTATGATGGTGGTGCAGGTGACCTAGAAATCGTTTGGATGGATGAAGGTACTCAATTTGAAATCCATGAATATGACGGTTCGGAATCTATTCGTTACCGTGATGACAAGTATTGGAATGTAGCATGAAAACCATGCTAGCAATTGTCGGTGCCTTTACCTTATTTTTAGGTTTACTGGGTTCTTTTGGCATCGGCAATTTTGTTATGATTTACAGTCCAGATAAAATCAATTGTATTAAGGAATCAAATGAGTGATTGGTCAACAATGAATTGGCTCAATGTCTTTTTTATCTTTGTAAGTGGTTATATTGCGATTGACTGCTTCGAGGATGGAAGGGACGATTGGGGCTGGTTTAACTTAGGCGCAAGTGCCATTAACGCAGCGACAGTTGCAGCAAAGATTTTATGAGTGGATGGAGAAAACGGCAGATTGCCGAATTGATGGAAGAAGTACAAACCGATACCAGTGGTCGGTGGGTCAGTATTGACGAAGTGAAGAAAATACTGGAAAAGTGCTTTGATAGGAACGTACCTGAGTTACCTGAAAAAGAAGAAGGTAATGGTTAAACTTACTGTATTCTTTCTTTGATACCGAAACGTTAGCTTAGTATACAAGGAGTTTTCTATGCTAAAACGTGATATCATTTTGCAGGTACGGGAATTATTGGAACGTCACCTAGATGTTATTGACATTGCTCACCGCTTACGCATGGACGTGCCTACGGTTATGTCAATTATTGAGGTTTTGAAACAATCCCTGTCTTAAAACAAAAGTACTATAATCGACTATAATTCACTATAGTTGACCATTCCGGTACACTATTAAAATAGCGCTTGACATTTGCCATGGATGTGTTATAATCTATCCATAGATTGAAAGAGTGAGTATATTATGAATAAAGAGTTATTGATTCAAACCATTTTAGGTGAATGCGAAAGTATTATCTCCTCAGTTGAAAATATGCAGGAAGAAATTGATTTCGATTTTATAAGTGGATTTGCAATTGACGATATGCGTTATTTGGCAGAAGAATTGCCAAACTATATTAACGAAAAAGAATTGCTTAATGATATTAGTATTCAATTATATCAGGAAGTAAAATATTCTTTTGAGGCGCTTGAGGATGATTATGAATCTATTTTGACCGATGTGGCTAAAGAACAAATGGAATTCATTCGGTCAAGTGTTAATATTATTCGGGAATGTGTGAATATTATATGATTAAAGTGATTGAATTTGTTGGTGTATTTTCAGGTATTATAGGTTCGTTCCTAGTTGCCCGTGGTTACTTACCAATTGGTTTTTGTTTATTCTTATTGTCCAGTATTTGCCTCTGCTATTCGGCAGTTAAGCAAAAAAACTGGAATTTGACTTTGTTGCAAAGTGCGTTTCTTTTCAGTAACGTGCTTGGCGTTTCTAATTATGTGTTTGGTGTGTGATGCAACGATTTATTGAAAATGTGAGCATGAGTGATGCTATCTTAGGTCGGCACTTTGATGCTGGTCCTAATTCTATGCTCATTCGCATACAAGACCCTGCTACCGAATTTCGACCAGTAAAATTCCCATTTAAGTATGTGGAAGAATTTGAATTCCTGGATGCGGAAGATGCTGATGGTTTTGATGATGATTTTAAAATCTCCGATGCTCAGGCACAAAAACTGGTTACTCTATTGAAGTTTGCTATTGATATGCACGTGAATGTTGTAGTGCATTGTCACGCTGGTCTGTGCCGAAGTGGTGCAGTTGTTGAAGTTGCTTCAATACTTGGTTTTACACCAGTTGAAAAATTGAGAATCCCAAATATTCGGGTGAAACATAGAATGATGAAGGCACTAGGATTGACCTATGATGCCGATGAAAAACAAGAAGCGGTGAATGGTAAAGTCTCCTCTGGTGGCATTATCGTTCCGCTTAATGATGACGAATGGAAGTAAAATGCGTAAACTTGCTACTCTACGTGAAATTGATGCAATTCTGCCGATTGAAGGTGCAGATGCTATTGAGTGTGCCGTTGTCGGTGGTTGGAAAGTCGTAATTAAAAAAGGCGAATACAAACCTGGTGACCGTGCTGTATACTGTGAAATTGATTCTTGGATTCCGACCAAGTTGGCAGAGTTTTTATCGAAAGGTAAAGAGCCACGTGAATATGAAGGTATTAAGGGTGAACGCCTACGCACCGTAAAGTTGCGTGGTCAATTGTCGCAAGGTCTATTATTGAATCTTGACCTTGCTTTGCCTTTTACCAATTCATTTCAAATTGGTGATGATGTTTCAGAAGTCCTTGGTATTGTGAAGTGGGAAAAACCAGTCAATGCACAATTGGCAGGTATTTGTAAAGGTAACTTTCCATCCTTGATTCCAAAGACGGACCAAGAACGTGTGCAAAACTTGAAGGCTGAATTGCAAGTTGCGATTGATTCTGCCATGCGATTTGAAGTGACAGAAAAACTGGAAGGTTCTTCTATGACTTGCTATCTGATTGATGGCGAGTTTGGTGTTTGCTCACGTAACATGGATTTGAAACGTGATGAAAATAATTCATTCTGGCAAGTTGCTATCCGTGAAGATATCGAAAACTTGATGCGCTCACGTGGTGATAACTTTGCTATTCAAGGTGAATTGATTGGACCTGGTATTCAAGGTAACAATTACAAATTATCTAAACCTGAATTCTATGTGTTTGACATTTATGATGTTCAAGCTGGTTCATACCTGACACCAGATATGCGCCGTGCGGTTATTTCTGGTATGGGTTTGAATCATGTACCATTGATTGCACATTCTGCTGAGTTGTTTGATTCTCTTGGTATTTCTGATATCGATGGTGTTCTTAAATTTGCAGAAAGACAATCTAATCTGTTTAATACTGAACGTGAAGGTGTTGTATTCAAACAAGTGAATGGTGGGATGACCTTCAAGGGAATCTCTAATAAGTACCTGTTAGGAGAAAAATGACCGACCAAGAAGCTATTGATTTCTACAATGAACTGGTAGAGCACTTTGGTGATGCTCTGCCAAACTTTGAACATGAACCAATTAGGTTCGCATATTATGTGAAATTGCATAAGTATTACAAGGAAAGAAAATGACCTACGTAACAGTCGATGTTGATATTGAACTGAGTGACTTTGATACCGAAGATTTGGTTGAAGAACTAGAAAATCGAGGTATCGAATTGAATGGCAGAGATATGCAAAATATCCTAAGTGAAATTTTCGAGTTAAAACGCAACGGAAAAGATTATTCTCGTCAGATTGATGAACTTATCTACGCCGGCATCGGGAGATTCGCATGAATGAACACGATAAAGGTAATTTGCGCTTCTTAATGTCACTCAATAAGCGCACAATGCAAGACTGGATTGTTTCCGTATCGAAAGATGACTTGGATTATGCGTTTGCCTTGTTGATGACAGCAGCTCTTGACGAAAGTGACCAAGAGTTTGCCGAAATTGACTGCTCGGAAGCGAAAAAAGTACTCGAAAAGTTTGCTTTGCCGCAAAAAAGTGAAGGAAGTTTGCCGCACAAGCGCTAAATTTTCTGTTATACTATGTCTATATTATGAAAAAGGTGATTGAAATGAAAATTTTGACAATTTCTGCTATTTTAGCAGTCGCATTTTTGTCTGGATGTGCTTCAAGTAACAAACAACAAATTGCGGAACTCGAAGCACGTGAAAAACAATATCAAACTGAGCTTGCTAAGATGCAAAAAGAGCAGGAAAAGCGTGAATTGTATTTCCGACTAGATAAAGTTGAAGCTGTTGCTCAACAAAAAGCACCCCGAAATCAGGAATGTAAAATTTTCTGCTTCTAAACATGAAAACCGATAAACCACGAAACTTAATTGCTAAAGACTTGCGTACACCTAAGTATAGGATGCGTGTTGTTGTGTCTGTAAAGACCTATGACCGTAATAAACTAAAATCCGAACTTAGAAAGCAAGACAATGGCTGATAGTAAAAATTTCGATGGACTGTACTTTGTTCCTGGTGACGAAGAAGGACAATTAGAGATTTCCTTTTTCACATTTAATGATGATGTGAACAAAGGCAGTCCAATCGAAAACAATGCCGTGGGTGACAAGTTTCATGTTGCTCTTTTTAAAGAAGATGATGAAGGTGATATTTCGTTCGATGAAACATTCGAAGCAATTTTTGCAGACCCTGTAGTTTACCTAAAAGGTCTTGCTGAAATGGGCATTTACGGCACATTTGTTCGTAAAACGGAAAAGTCGCAGAAATGGTTCGATGATTACCTCACACGTACTCTAAAAACTGTTACAATAAACACATAAACAATGAATCAGGTGAATTATATGATTGAGAATGCATTTAGTGAGAAAATCGGCCAAGACTGGCTGAAAGGTTTGTTAAAAGATACAGTCGTTACCGTTGTCTTCACAAAGGCAGATGGTAGTGAACGTGAAATGAAAGCAACTTTGCAGGAAAGTGTTCTTCCTGAAGTTCAGCAAGATTTTGGTAGTGATGCACCAGTACGTGCCAAGTCAAAAGATGCATTGTCCGTTTGGGACGTAGATGCAAATGGTTGGCGCAGTTTCCGTTGGGACTCTATCAAGTCCATTCGTTTTGACCTTTAAGGATTTATTATGCATAATATGAAGTTATTTGCTTTTCTTGGTTTGATTGTATTGATTGTGGTCTTTGGGCCACTTGCGTCAATCTGGTCTTTGAATACGTTGTTTCCTGCTTTGGCAATTCCGTATACCTTTGATACTTGGGCAGCAGTCATTCTATTGAGTGCCGCAATTCGTTCAAACGTTTCTTTGAAGAAGTAAGTCCATGGTACAAGTGATGAAACATGAGTGGCATCAGGTTGATGCTCAATATCTCGCTGAGATTGATGAAGATTTGCTAAGTGAAATTTATCCTGATTTAGATGAGGATGAAATCACTGCAAAGATGGCAGACCTTGAAAGTGGTGAAATCACCGTTGACGAAGTTATCAATGATGCATGGGAAGAAGGTGTTGAAATCGAATGGGATTCACACTATGAAGACTGGTGGACCTCACGCAAGGGCGGTTACGAAGTTACTTACGATATTGTAGAGGATTAATCATGGCATTATGGTCTATTAAACCGACTTGGAAAAAGTCTATTATTGAACGCAGTTATTATCATAAAGATGATAAAACTATTGTCATTGAAACTGGCTGGCGCTGGGGTGAATTTACTTGTGAAACCGATGATGACAATCCTCCAGAAATTGTAGAAGGTACAGACCTTTACAATTGTGATTATGTTGTTGAGTTGGTTGAATGCACCGATGGATGCTGGGAAGAACATGAGTTTGAAGGCTTGACCGAGGAAGAGGAAGAAGCCATGGTCGAATGGTTAGATGAGAATTCATGGCTTGATTTGGAAGAAGATGGTTGGACACAAGGTGATACTGAAATGATTATGGCTTGTGAACCCGAAATTGAAAAGTTGGAAGATTAATTATGAAATACATTGTTGAATCTATTAGTACCTTTCGCCACGTTCATGTGGTAGAAGCAGATACACCCGAAGAAGCGTTTGATATCGCACAAGAAGCTGATGACAATTGGCAAGAGTTTCTTGGTGTTACCAAACTTGATGTGAACGAATACACCGAAGAAAATATTGCTGTCTTTAAGAAGAAACAATTTTTCTGGGATGGAGTAGCACGCCGTGAAAATGGTGAGTTAGCTTATAAACATCCTGAAAAAATTTAAAATATTTGCCTAAAAAACGCTTGACAAACGATTAGAAAGCATATATAATCCACTATGATGAAAAACATACACTCCATTTTACCTACGCCGTGTGCAACACTCCAAGTGTGGCAGGCCGCTTATCGCTCATCAAAGAATGAGATTGGCTTTATTGGTAATGATACAAGTGGTGTAGGGTTTTGTGAAGGCTGGGATGACTGAATAAAATAAGTCTCCAAAGATTTTCAAAACCCTTAGAAACGAAAGTTCTAAGGGTTTTTTCTTATGTGTTGCAGATAAACAACATATTAGAAAAAATGTCTTGACAGATGTTTTGAAAGCGTATATAATACGTTTTGTTCTTTAAAAATTTATTGAGTGTTTTATTCCCGAATGGTGTAGTGGTAGCACAGGAGCCTTTGAAGTTCTTAGTATAAGTTCGATTCTTATTTCGGGTGCCATATGAAAACATATTTGTAAAAGTGTGTTTCTATATGGAAGCGTGGTAGAGCCTGGTTTATTGCAGCAGTCTTGAAAACTGCCGACTCGAAAGGGTCCGTGAGTTCGAATCTCACCGCTTCCACCATTTTTGTTTTAATGAAAGGATGATATGCCAAGTGTATTTCTTACAAGTGATACCCACTTTGGTCACACTGGTGTATGTCGTTTCACACACCAAGAGACAGGTAAAAAAATTCGACCATGGACTGACCCACAGGAAATGGATGAAGAAATGGTTAAACGTTGGAACGAAACTGTAAGACCAAACGATAAAGTATATCACCTCGGTGATGTTGTTATCAATCGTAAAGCACTTTCACTGCTTCATCGCCTTAATGGTGATAAAGTTCTTATCAGAGGCAACCACGATATTTTTAAACTGGAAGATTATCTTTCACACTTTAGAGATATCAGAGGTTATCACGTGATGAACAATATGATTCTTAGTCATATTCCAGTTCACACAGATAGCAAAGGTAGATTCGTTGGAAACATTCACGGTCACCTTCACACCAATAGAGTGATGAAGATGCATGGTGATGTTAGAACGGATAAACTTGACCCTTGGTATATCAACGTTAGTGTTGAACAAACAGATTTCAGACCGATTCTTTTTGAGGATGTTCTTAAAAGATTTAGTGAACAGAATGAAAAAGGTTATGTGTTTAGAGATTATGGAGAGTGGGCAGGATGGTAATGCAGCAGTTTGCTAAACTGTAGACTCGAAAGGGTCAATGGGTTCAATTCCCATACTCTCCGCCAATGTACGTGTGTCGCTGAACGGTTAGGCAGCGGATTGCAAATCCGTATCATGCAGGTTCGAATCCTGTCACGTACTCCAGGCAAACGTCAAGTAGTGTTGTTAAAATGATACAGTACTGCTTGACAAAAGATGTGATATGAGTTATACTCTATCCATAGATTGAGAAATCAATCAAATGTTCTTTAAAAATTTATTGAATGTATGCACCTATCGTCTAACGGTTAGGACGCTGCCCTTTCAAGGCGGAAACGTAGGGTTCGATTCCCTCTAGGTGTACCATACTAAAACATATTGAGTTACCAACTCCAGTAGGTTTGTTATTCGGTTCAATGTACCTGCCGAGGTACGCTGAGTAACAAACATGATGCCTTCCGATGGTGCTGGAATAAGTTGAAGCGTAATGTGGAAGTTGTCTTATCGGCAGACGGTGCCGTGAGAAACCAGATGAAGTTCTGGAACGACAATGACACCTCAATGTGTTTTAGTATGGTAATTGGAGAACGAGAAGCATTGGTGACTTCAGCAGACTGTAAATCTGTCGCCTTATGGCATACGGGGTTCGAATCCCTGGTTCTCCACCAAATCGAGCAACGTCAGTTGCTTGTCAATCCTGCAAAAGGTGCAGGCGTGCAATTCGGGTCAACGCCAGTTGGTCTATTCGGTACTCACGTTAGAAAGTACGGCTAAAGTTCGTAATGCCAATGATTTTATGCCCCGTTAATATAGTGGCCATTATGCCCGCCTGTCCAGCGGAGAACAGGAGTTCGATTCTCCTACGGGGCGCCAGTTTAATTATAAAGGATCCTTATGACAATGCCTAATTATGATTTCAGTAAAGATTTGCCAATCGCAAAGAAGACTGAACAACAAATTGCAGATTTTTTAGTTGAGACACAAAACATGAAATTTATCGGAACGTCCGATACTATTCGTGGTGTTCGTAGAAGTGATTTTGATATTCGTGTCGCATTTCCCACAGGAAAAGAAGTTGACATTGAAATTAAGGAAGATTTTAGTTGCGCTCGAACCGGCAACGTAGGTGTAGAATGTGAAAGTTGGGGTCGTGCTTCAGGTATTGCGATATCAAAGGCACATTTCTATCTTTACAAAGTACACCAACCAGATGGTACGAAGCGTGTTTATATTATTCAGACTAGTAAGTTGAAACAAATGATTGAAGATGAGTTGTATCACCGCATTGTTGTTGGTGGTGACCCAGGTTCTAACAGTAAGAATTATCTTTTCAAGTTAAAAGTTATTATGGATAATTTCAAGTACCTTGGAAAGTTAGATGTATAAGATAGTAAGTAAGAATGGTCTTACATTAAATGTGCAAGACAGTTTAGCAGAAGCAATGACTTTTGCCAAAACAGTTGGTACATTTGTGACAATAAAAGGACCAGATTTTGAAGTATGCGGTTTGTTTGGCGCCGATTCCATAAAGAATGGAAAATGTCCAGATGGTGTTGATTATTCGTGGATGAAAAGGAGAAACCAATGAAGCGAAAACCTAAATCAGAAAAAACCCGAAAGCAAATGGGGGTATAATTCAACGGCTAGAATATCCGGCTTTTAACCGGTCTATCAGGGTTCGATTCCCTGTGCCCCTACCATATAAAAACACATTACATCTGCTTGAATCCGGAATATAAGGCAGTCACAGCACTAAGATGTTGGTAGTGTGTTTCTATATGGTACGTGAGGTACGCAAGGTACCAACGTGTATATCCTAAGACATAGACGAAATATTGCGGCCGCGATATTAGACTAGTTTTAGGTTAACTCATGTACCGCCATATAGAAACACATAGGCGTGTGCAGGACGCTGATTAAGACCCGAGAGGGCGCACGTTGGACTGTGTGTTTCTATATGGTATTAAAAATAGGGCAACGTGAAGGCCCTAGTGTATAAGCCTCTCGTAGTCAACTTATACATAAAAGGTGCGCCGGATCACCACAACTCTTGGCAGTTATCGGACTAAACTGTCACCATATCTATCCGCAAGTCTCTCGCAATGGGGACTTACGATACTGGGAATTAACCCATAAACGCATTGCGGCGTTGGCATCTGGTAAGGGTGCATAGCCTGAATTAACAGGGCGGATAGATATGGTATTAGAGATTGTTGATAAAGCGCATAGCTTTATTGATGTTTGTAAAGTATCTAAGTTGTAAGTCGCAGAAGTATATATCATATACCACAATGCAACATACACCTTGATCACTAAGTGATAAATCAAAGTTTAAACCGCTAGGGGTAATACTCTTAAAGGTTTTCACAAAAGTATTTAGCACCGGGTTAGCTCAGTGGTAGAGCAGCGCCTTGATAAGGCGTTGGCCGCAAGTTCGAATCTTGCACCCGGTACCACATATATTGCCCCGTAGCTCAGAGGAAGAGCACTCGCTTGATAAGCGATAGGTCGACATCTCGGAATTGTCCGGGGCAACCAATATGGAACTATAGCACAGCGGTAGTGCAGCGTCTTCATACGGCGTTGGTCGTTAGTTCGAATCTAACTAGTTCCACCAGTTTTAGGATGCGTCCAGCAACTTTTATAATTCAACTTTTAATTGAAAAATAAGCATCCTGTTTTATTTGATCCCGGATAGTGTAGTGGTAACACAACAGACTTTGACTCTGCTATTGTAGGTTCGATTCCTACTCCGGGTGCCAGTTTTATGCGCGGACATAGCGCAATAGGTAGGAGGCAACAGACTTAAAATCTGTACAGTATGGGTTCGAATCCCATTGTCCGCACCACAGTTTTTAGGATGAGTACAGCAATCAAATTTTTGCAGCCAAAACTTTGCAAGCCAGCCCATTGGGGGCAGATGTCGTGGGTTCGACTCCCGGCTTAGACACATCATCCTGTTATTTTTAATGCCCAGGTAGTGCAATTGGTAGGAGACAGCGGTCTTAGAAGCCGTACAGTGTGGGTTCGAATCCCACCTTGGGCACCAACCTTTTTTGAGATAGACGGTAAGATTGAGTCCCTTGTATTCTAGCGCATTGTGCTGATGCGTGACACACCAGTAGAATTGTACAAGGTTGCTAAACTCTTTTATTCGAGACAAGCCAGTGAGTCCTTCAGAAAGATAGCTGGTCTCTCAAAAACCTATAATGGAGCATCAAGTGAGACTGCATAGGTGCGCTGAAACTTCGACATAGATACGCCTAGGCGTCACGTATCTGAAGTATCTTTTTGTTGGTTCGAGTCCAACATGCTCCACCATTATTTCGGTCCTTGGTGAAATGGATATCATCTCTGGCTTCGAACCAGAGGGTGTGGGTTCGATTCCTGCAGGACCGGCCAAAAGATTAATGCCCACGTAGCGCAATTGGTAGGAGGCAACAGTTTCAAACACTGTACAGTAGGAGTTCGAATCTCCTCGTGGGTACCAATAATAACCCTTCAGAAAGAAAGGTTGTTGACATTAAATTCGTTTAGTGTTATAATAGATACTTAGTTAGGAAACATTGTTGTTTAGTGACGCCGCGTGAAACTCGCAGGTAGCGCCAAAAAAGAACGCAACAGTGGACGACTTGCTTCACCCCAAGCGTAACCTAAATAAGTGTTTAAAGTAGTTGACAATAATTCAATTGTTTGCTATAATAGATACATGTTAAGAAATTAACAAACAGAAAAGTTGTTCGCTGTAAAGAAAACACTTCTGCTATCCTTGTAAGTACGTGGTAACGACTATAATCCACGAGCATAGGACCGTTAGTCAATTTGTTCTTTAAAAATTTAAGCTAAGATTTTCTTAGCATTTATAAGCATATTCGCTGAAGTTGGTTCAGTGAGACAGGGAGATCCAATTGCCTATGTCGTTGAATGTGTTTATAAATGTTAAGATTAAAGGGGCAGTTTAATGTCCTGCAAAGAGTATGGTTCGCCCAGCTTGATGCGAAGAATAACTGTGGTGACACAGCCAAAGGAGGTATGCCTACATAACTCCGCTAGTAA
>JAULBY010031305.1:0-15636 GCA_032358315.1 Ophiocytium majus
CGCCGCTGCCGCTGGCGGCGTGGCCGCCGGAGCGCGTGGCCTGCGCGGAGGCGTCCGCCTCGAAGTACAGCGCCAGCAGTGGCGGCACCTCGGAGTGAAGCAGCGGCTCCGCGAAGGCCGCGGCGTCCCAGGGGGCGCCGCCGCTGCCGCCGCACGCGGTGCCCGGCACCCAGTCGCCCATGCGCCCGGGCACCGCCGTGGTGTCATCGGTCACGAGCTTCGGGTGGCGACCCGCGGGGGTCGCCATCCAGCCGTCGTCTCCGCCGGTGGCGGGGGCGGGGGCGGCGCCGTGCGGGGGGGGGAGGCACGCGTCCAGGTCCACGGGGACGCCATAGAGGCGGAGGGCGATGGCCAGGTGGAAGCGGCGGCCATCGGCCTCCTGGTCGAGGAGGTGGGGGAGCTGGCGCGCGAGGGCGGGCGATGGCTGGTGCATGAAGCCAGCCGCGAAGAGCGTCTGGCGGAGGCGGCGCGCAGAGTTGAAGCGGCGCGCGTGGCGGTAGCCCGCGCGCAGGGCCCCCAGCAGCGCGGCGAGCTGCACGGGGCCGAGCGCGCCCGGGTGCAGGCGCACCACGCTGTACGCGAGCTGCTGCAGGCGCAGCGTCACCACCAGACGCGTCATGGCCGCCTTGTTATCAAACGCCAGGGATGCCGCGCTCGCCGCGGCGCCGCCCCCCGCCCCCGCCCCCCCGCGCGGAAGGGGGGAGCCGGGGGGGGACACGGGCAGGCGCCAGGGGGCAGCGGCGGCCGCCGTCGCGCCGGCCGCGGCACCCCCTGCGGCAGCCAGAGCGGCGGCTTCGGATTCGGCGGCGGCGGCGTCGTCTTCGTTTTCGGGATCGAGGGGCAGGGCGCCGAAGGCTGCGGGGAGGTTTCGGCGGAGGAGGGCCGCAATGGCACTGCAGAGGAGGGCCCACAGGGGCGGAGGGAGGATGGTGGCGGCGTCCGGCGGGAGGCCTTCGACGAGCTGGCGCAGCGCCTGCACGGCGAGGCGTGCGATGACCTCGACGTCTTGGCAAGCATAGTAGCCGAGGAACTCAAGGAGGTCTGGGAGGCTCGCGGCGCAGGGGGGGCTGCGGAGGTTTTTGACGTACGCGTCGACGACCGACTGGAAGACCTGGGGGACGGTGGTGGCGATCCAGCTGTCCATGTGGAGGGGGAAGTCGTTGCCCTGCAGTGACGGAGGGTCAGGGGGGGAAAGGGGGGAGGGGGAAGGGAGTGAGGGGTGGCGGCAGAGGAAGGAGATGGTTTGGGGGGCAGGTGAAGGTGGGGAGTAAAGCGGCTGTGGCGGGAGGAGCGCGCCTGCTGCCCATGCACATACCGCTGCAAAGGAGGCACAGGCGGGACAGTGGTGCAGGCACACTGTTGATGCGGCAAATAATGCAGCCGCATGCAAGTGATTGCTGACTGACACACACATACACACAGTGGGCACACAGCAGGGACACCAGCACCGCACCGCAGAACGCGGTGCGTCTCTAGCACACACAAGCCCACACCACAGGCGCCATCGCAGCCACGTGCTTCCCTCCACGCAGACCAGCTGTTGGGCACTGGCTGCAGTCGCGCCCGCAGCGCGAGGGGCAAGGGACCACAACAAACACGCCTGCAAGCAGATGGCGCTTTGCCGCGCCACAGCGCTCAGCCCACAGCAGCACACAGGTGCTCTGACTCGCCTGAGTGGGCAGCGTGGACCCGAGGGTGGGGGTGACCGTGAGGTCCCCCGCGGCGTGCCGCATGGCCGGGAACAGCACGCAGCGGAACACCGCCGTCCACGCCACGTCAAACTCCGGCAGCCCCCCATAGTCGCGCAGCAGGTCCCTCAGCGTCGAAATGGCGGCGGAGCGCTGGTCCAGACGCGAGTCCCCCTGGCACTCGCTCAGCCCCGCAAGGAGCGGCCACCACAGGGACAGGCGCTCCCGGCGGCTGCCCCCCGGGGGGGGAGGGGGCACCCCCGCAGCTGCGTCCGCATGCTCGGCCGCCTCTAGGGGCTTCAGAAGCTCGGGGGGGAGGGGGACGGCCGCGTCGGGGTGGCGTTGGCGGGCCACATCGACATCGCCCGCGGCGAGCGCACGCGCGCACGTCCGGAGGTGGCCCACGCAGGAGAGTGCGACGTCGAGGTGCGGGGCACGGGCCATGGCTAGCAGGCACGCGACTAGGTCCATGAAGTCGTGGGAGACGAGGGCGAAGCGCGCCGCGACTAGGCGATCGACGACACCGCAAGCCAGCTGGACGATTTGCTCCTCGGGGTCCCGGGCCGCGAGGGTCAGGACCGTGAGGAGCGTCTTCCAACCGGAGCGGATGTTGGGGGCCCGGGCGGCGATGACGTTGTCGAGGCAGCGGGCGACAAGCTCGCGCGTGGGCGCGTGCTGGGAGCGGTGCATGATGTCCTCGAAGGGCCCGAGGAACTCGCGCTGGAAGTTGAAGTCGCGGAGCTCCTCCTTGGTGAGGAACTTGAGGGCGAGCTGGCGCAGGCAGTCGATGGCGTACATGGCGACCGCGGAGTTGCCGGGCATGCAGCCGACGGCCGCGAGGTGGCGCGCAATGTCCCCCCACATGCTCGCCCAGTCGATGCGGCTGCGGATGTCCATGTTGTAGTCGGCCACCTCCACAAGACGCTGCAGGGAAAACACGCGCGGCGCGGGGCGCGCCGCGATCTCGTTCCTCGACACCTCTACCAGCTGCTGCACAAAGCAGTGCAGGGACCCCCGGTCCAGCCTCGCGGAACTTGCGTACACCCTGTCCACTCCCAGGTGGTCGATCTCCGACAGAAGCTGCGCGGTCACCTCGGCCGGCGGCCCCGAGTCCGCGTGCCCATCCCTCTTGCCCATGGACAGCAGGCGCCCGATGCCGCCGCCGCTGGCGCCGCCGCCGCCGCCCTCGCTGTTGTAGGGGGCAGCGGCCATGGCCACGGAGCCTCCGCCGCCTGGGGTGAACCCTGCGGCGGCCGCAGCGGCGCCGCTGTCAAAGGTGCGCTTGAGGTCTGTGACCCAGTCCCACTCGCGCGAGTTGCCGCCTCTGCCGCCGGCGGCGTCGGCGGCGTCGACGCCGCTGTGTGGACAGAGAGGGGGGGTGAGGAGGGGGGGCAAGTAAGGGAAAGGGTTGGCTGCTCTTGTGTGGGTGCGCAGTCACACAGGCACCCTCCGGCCGCTGGTCACTTGTGCTGGGTATGTGCACACACAGGCAGACACAGAACTGCCCCCCACACACATCAACTACTTCAGGGTGTTGTGTACACAAAAATTGACTTCGATCTAAGTGGGCACTCATGCGTCCGCGGCGGGGTCCGCCTTGAAGAAGGCGACGTCCAGAGGCTGCCCCGCTGGCACGGTATACATACAAGTAGTACACATGAATACACACATACCACACCTACATCACGTGTCGTGCGCATCCACTGTTGTGTGCATTTTTGTCACTGAGATCTATGTGGGGCACTCATGCGTCCACAACAGGATCAGCGCTGAAGAAGGCGTCGTCCAGCGGCTGCCCGGTGGCGCTGTACGCATACATGTGAGTACCCAGCTACCATACATGACGTACACATATACCACTATTTGGTACTTCTGAAGTACATGGTACCACATGTACTGGCGGTACACATGTGTTTGTTTCTGACCGCAATTCGTGTGGGGCACTCACACATCCATGGGGTCCGCGCTGACAAACGCGTCGTCCAAGGGCTGCCCGCTGGCGCTGTACACAGCACACAAATTATGCTACTACTAGCAGACAAGAAGCACCAAGTACATTTTTTTTCTGCGAACATAAATGCAGTGCACACATGCTCGGGCACTCACACATCCACGGGGTCCGCGCTGAAAAAGGCGTCGTCCAGGGGCTGCCCGCTGGCGCTCAGCTGCAGGCGCGCAAGCCGCGACGCGCAGTTGAGCACGGGGCTCCACGACTCCCGCAGCAGGTTCCCGTCACTGAGCGCGACCGCCAGCAGCGCGTTTATGCACGCCACGCTCTTCGGACGCAGGTCGCGCGCGGCATCCACGAGCGTGTACTTGGCAATGGCGTTCACGAGGGCTTCGCGGGCCGTGGACATGTCGAGGGCGCCCGCGAGCCGCACGCCCTGGCGCAGCCCGCGGAGGCAGAGGGCGATTGTCTTGGCATCCTCTGCAAACTCCAGCACCTGGCGGCATCGTTAATGTACAGCGGCGTGGCGGCGTTGTGTTAGGCGGTAGGGGGGTTGTGAGGGACTTCGTGTGTTCCGTGTGGCAATGTAGTAACTGGCAAACATGGAGGCGAACGCCCTGGCGCACACGGGGCAGGCGCAGTGCGGCAGACAAAGTAATGATCTCGTGTGCGCCATTTATTAGAGACACGCACCTGGCTGTGTACTTTATAACTACAACTGGCGAACACAGCAAAGACTTCATCTGCCTATATATTACTGCGGGAGCAGGGATGCTGGGCATGCTCATGTACAACTGGCAGACATACTACTGATAGTAGTAAGGACTTCATGTGCGCATTTATTAGCGGTGGAGACGCGCACCTGGCTGAAAGCGCCAAAGGCGGGCCCCCACACCACCTCACACATGGGCTGGGCGTGCTCCTTCAAAACTGGCAAACAGTAGCAAGGACTTCATGTGCACACTTACTAACACGCACCTGGCTGAAGGCGCCAAAGGCGGGCCCCCACACCACCTCAAACATGGGCTGCGCGTGCGGCGCCAGCGATGGCGCGTCGTCCGCGGTGATGTATCGTGCGCTGCCACGCCTCTTGGCGGCACTCATCTGGCTCCTGAGGGCCTCTGCGCCTGGCAAAACACAGAAACACAGACACACATGTAAAAAGACGCATATGATTCACTCCCATGCATGGCAAAATACAGAAAACACACACACACATACACACATAGGTAAAAAGGACGCGTGTGATTCACTCCCATGCATGGCAAAACACAGGAACACACACACGCACACGTGTGAAAAGGGCGCATGTGACTCACTCCCATGCATGGGTCCGCCCCAGGGTGACGGCCCCTCCCGGCGGGGAGACCTAGAGGTTACCGCTCCTAGAGTGAGTTTTCACATGATTATAAATATTTTTGAAGTACTGTATATGGCATACTAGTAGTATTTCCTAAGTACTTCTGAAATATGTACTACAGTATGTGTAGACAGACGAACATGCACTGTAGAGCGTCATGCACAGTGATGCGGCTGGTCGGGTACCGGTGCGGCTGTCGCGTGCAACAATCTTATGGCGTAATTATGGCACACGCACCGGATTTGAGCATGTCATCCCGTCCCTTCTCGAAAATGTGCTACCGGTATGTTTTGTAGAATTTCAAGAAAGAAATGGACAACACAAAGCCACGCACTCAACTTGAGCATGTTCTCCAGCTCCTTCTCGGGCGCCTCGACGCGCGCGCGGCTTGCCGGCTGATGTAACCATAGCAATGTATTCCAAGCAGCAGTTATAACCAGTTTCAAAAGCATGCCATATCTTGTACTACAACTAGTAGTAGAATTTCAAGAAGACAACAATAAGAAAAAATGCAACACAAAGCCACATACCCGACTTGAGCATGTCCTCGCTCTCCTTCTCAAGGGCTTCATCGCGTGCGCGGCGCTTGGCAGTCAATATAACTATACTAATATACCAGTAGTAGTTATAAGCAATTTCAAAAACATGCCATATAGTTGTACCACTAGTAGTAGTAGGATACCAAGAACATTTTATTTACAAACCACAGCCACACACCGGACTTGAGCATGTCCTCGCGCTCCTTCTCGAGGGCCTCGTCGCGCGCCCGGCGCTTGGCAGCCGCGCCGCCCAGCATCTCCCCCAGGTTTCCTGCGGCCGCGGCGCCCGCACCACCTGCCTTGCCCTGCTTGCTGCGGCGCTCATCATCCTCCTGTGCTCAGCAGACAGGGTGCAAGAGGGGGGGTGCTGAGGCAGCAGCTCGTTTCGTTGGCACTAGGATGTCTGTATGTGGTACAGCACTAGTAATATGTATATAGAGCAGCAGTGCTCAGCAGCAGTGCACAGCAGCAGTGCTCAGCAGCAGTGCACAGCAGCCCTGCGTGCTGCGCCGCTCATCGTCCTCCTGTGCTCAGCAGACAGGGTGCGGGGGGGGGGGGGCCTGGCAGGGGGGGGGGGGGGGGGGGGGCATGGCAGTGGGTGGCCGTGCCTGCTTTCGTCGGTGCTACGACTTCTGTAGGTATTACTCACACTAACACTACTGAAGTACTGCAGCACGTACATGGAGCAGTAGTGCTAAGCAGCAGTGCTCAGCAGCCGCAGTGCACAGCGGCAGTGCTCAGCAGCAGCTGGCGCTCACCTTGAGGCTGATGGGCGCGGCGGCAATGCGGTCAAAAATGGCGCCGAGCAGCTCCTCAGGCAGGTCCGCGCCCCCCGCGCCAATGCCGCGCGAGTTGGCAATGAAGCCCGCCTTGGTCATCCTGCAAGTTGAAGTTGGAGTTGAAGATGGAGTTGAGGTTCGCAGATGAGCTGGTGTGTGCACGTGCAGCAGCGCACACTGGAGTTGGGGTTGTGAGCAGGAGGTTTTCGCCGCAGGGGGGGGCAAGCGAGCGGTGCCACAGGGGTGCTCCTGCACGGTTGCCCTGCGGCGCAAGGCAGGGTGACCGCTGCGCATGCTGAGTGCAGGAGGAAATCCCATGCGGCCAGAAACTTCAACAATGCTTCACCAACAACTTCCACACTACTGCTGCTGCCTGCGGTGCTCGTGGATGGCGGGGGGCTGCGCCGGTCCCATGTCAGGATGCTCAGCCCTGGTGTGACAGGCAGCATATTCGGGCGCATCGCCTTCAACCAAAGAGCAGCACCAACTTCTTCATACATAAGGTAAAACAGCAGCGCACCAACTTCAAATACAGTACAACCACCAACTTCAACTAAACAGCACCACCAACTTCAACAGCAGTTTCAGCGCTGCGCTGCCCACCTGCGGTCCTCCCGGATGGCGGGGCTGTGAAGGCCTATACTTCGAAGTACTTCAAAGTGTATATATAGCATCACCGGGCGCATCATATTCAACCAAAAAGAGCGCCACCAGCTTCACAGCAGCAACCACAGAAGATCACCAACTTCAACTAATCAACTTCAACAGCAGTTTCAGCGCTGCGTTGCCCACCTGCGGTCCTCCCGGATGGCGGGCTGCGAAGGCGAGTTTCAGGTCCATATGGAGCACGATGAAGCTGAGCCGCAAGATGAAAAGCGCGCCGTAGATCAAACAACTTCAACTACGGAGCACCAGCAACTTCACCTATGAAATTCAACTGTGCAGTTTCACACCTACACCGCTCACCTGCGGTCCTCGCGGATGGCGGGGTTGTGCAGGTCCGTGTTGAGCATGATGACGCTGAACCCGAGTATGAAGGCCGTGTCCGGGTTTGGAAAGATGCCCGGGTTGTCGAGGCAGTAGCGCTCGGCAAACTTCTCCATGATTCGGTCGATTTTCTGGGCCTCCCCGGGCAGGCGGAAGCCGCTGAGGAAGTGGCGGATGGCCTCGTCAAAGGCCATGCCGCGGAAGGACATGAGGTCCACGTACGCGTGCAGCACCTGCGGCACGGTAGTGCAGGCAAGAGTTGAAGTTTGAGTTGAAGTATGAGTTGAAGTATGAGTTGAAGTTGGCGTGCGGTGCTCAAGTTGCGGCGGGGCGCCATGCCGCGGAAGGACATGAGGTGCACGTACGCGTGCAGCAACTGCAGTGCGCGGCAAGAGTTGAAGTTGGAGTTCAAATCTGAGTTGAAGTTGGCGTGTAGTGCTCAAGTTGTGGCGCGGGCGCCATGCCGCGGAAGGACTGTCTATGCGTGCACCACATGCGGTGTCGCAGTTCAGACGAGAATTGAAGTTCAACTTGAAGTTGGATAAATAAATTGATGGAAGTTGAGACAGGGCACCAAGAGCACCACAAGGGGGCTCTTGTGATAAAACACTGTTTATGTGTGCGCTTGAACACATGCGCACGCTCACCGCCACGCCAAACCCCCCAAAAAATGCCTGTCTGCCCGCCAACATATATGAAGACTCATGTAGGAGCGATAAACTCTAGGTCTCCCCACTGGTAGGGGCCGTCACCCTGGGCGGACCCGTGCAAGGGGGTGAACAAAGCAAAGATGGCGCCTAAGAAGAAGAAGCCAAGCTCGCACCTACCGAAGCGCGGATTCCATCATAGAGATGTAGTGCGTCCAAGCAGCATGTCGGCACGGGGCCGGACATGCCCGCTCCTTCATGCCGGCTTGCATGCCCACAAGCGAGGAATTCGACACAACTGCTCTACTACTTCATGTACTTCAAAGCACTTCTAGAAGTACACTTGCAAGTACTACAGTAGTACGTGTATGCATACATGTCAGGAAAGGTTGGCTGCTAATCGCACAATCAACCGCTTCATGGAGGCTTGCTCACCTGCCCGAGTTCCTTGCTGCTGCAACACTATGGCTGCTGAGCAGGCGGATGACACTCTGCTGAGCATAAATGGCGCCGCCCTGTCGGCGGGCGAGGACTCTCTGGAGACCGCCGTGGGGATGATCCGCACATCGGGGGGGGCTCCCATTGAGGTGTGGCACCGCGCCCCTGCCCTGCTGCTGCTGAGCACAGTGCTGGTGTGCCACATGCTGCTGAGCACTCCAGTGCACCACACCTGTGCTCAGCAGCTCCAGTGCACTACATGTGTGCATTCGCGGCTTGATTGCATGCGCAGCGCTTGCCTCTCCTTGGTCTCTGACGCACACACCGTGTGTTTTCCCTCCTCGAGGCAGCACCAGCCTCGGTCTCTGACGCACACACCGTGTGTTTTCCCTCAAGGCAGCAGCCGCCTGCCGCAGCGTGTTTGCGCGCGTTCCCCCGTGCGCATGACTTACCCTGGCAGTACACAATAACTTCAACAAGTACTTCAAGAAGTACTTCTAGAAGCATGTGCATAAGGTGGCGCAGGCATGGGCCGCCACAATAGCGTGATGTGCTCAGCCTGCTTGTAGGCACCGCATACCTGTTTTTTTTAACTATACAACACTACGAGACACCCAGGCGCGCCAACACTGCCGCCGTTTGCCGTCGCCGCCCCCCTGTCCTTTTTTCCCTGGCTGACACGGCGCAGCTGGTGCTGAGCCGCAATGGGCGGCGCATTTGCCGTATAAATACGCTCACCTGCATACGTTATGCGGCGTATTTTAAATACGTTACACGGCGCATAATCCAAAAATATTACGCTGTGACCCATCACCACACATACCATGTAGTCTACTACTCGAACCATGTGGTACAACAGTACAAGAGACTCAGCGCATCACGTTGCCGCCGTTCGCCGTCCCCCCCCTCCTGTCCTTTTCCCCCCCTTTTTTTGCTGACACGGCGCAGGTGGCGCTGAGCCGCAATGGGCGGCAGCTGCGGCAGGTTGTGCAGCCCGCGCAGGCCAAGGCCGGGTACTACACCATTGGCGTGCGCCTCGTGCCAAATACCGAGCGCGTGGAGCACGTCTTTCCGCAGAGCCCCACCGAGGTGCGCGCATGGAAATGATAAAACTACTACTTCGAAGTACTAGTACTACGTAGTGGTAGCATTCATCATCTGAAGCACATGTTGCGAAGATACACAAGTGTGAACTTGTAGAGGATGTTTGCGTGAAGCGCGGCTTGCTTCTTACTACTGTAGTAGGACGCACCGTCCTGCCAGGCCCAGCGGCTGCGCCATGCCAGGCGCTGTGCGTAGCGGCTAAACAGACACAGCACCCACCACCCTCATGCCCCATATCAGCCCCTGCAGCTCCACTGCCCACGGCCGTGCCGGCCAGGTGACTGTGAGAACTCCCGTTGTCAGCTACAACTCCAACTTCAACTTCAACAGTTCCACAGGTGCCCCGGCTCACACCCCATCACCAACTTGGTTTCCAGCATCACCAGTGGGCTCATGCGTACTGCCGCCCGTTGCACATCACCAGCTTGATTTGCAGCACCTGCGGTGGGCCCATGCGTACTGCTGCCCGTTGCACAACTGCGTGCTTGCTGCTGCACACGCCCAGGCAATGACCCTGGCCACCCAGGAGACGGGCCGCCTGTTCAGCCTCACCACCGCGGCGCTGCGCCAGAGCGTCTCCACTGGCGGTAAGACTGGTGATGGGTCACGGCGTACAACGTACGTACTTTGTGCTACTGTAGCACGTTACCGTATACTTTGAAGTACGAAATACGTCGTATTTGTACCCCCCAAAATGCGATGCACGGCGAATTTGCTGTATAAATGCGTTCATGTGTATACGTTATACGGCGTGCTTACGTGCGTTATACCATCGCAGCGCTGCGCCAGAGCGTGTCCACTGGCGGTAAGACTAGTGATGGGTCACGGCGTATAGTGTATTTGTGCTACTGTAGTACGTTACAGTATACGAAATGCGGCGTATTTTACGCCCAAAAATGTTATTTACGGCGTACTACTAGTAGTATTTGCCATGCAAATACGTTCACCCGTATAGTACGTTATACGGCGTGTGTGCATGCGTTACACGGCGTATAGTGCAGAGATGGTACGCTGGGCTCCATCACCAGGTAATACCGGACACGCGCGTTTGTGCGCACCTTTCATGCGGCCTTTTCCCTCCCTTGTACTACGTAGTACTAGTACACTGTAGTAATAGTATGTAGTAATATATGTAGTACTACTGGTAGTATTTGGTTTTGGCATCAGTTGCCAGGCATAAATTCCAGGCACATGAACAAGTCGACTTGCGCCCGGCGCGCTCGCGCACCTGCACGCCTCCAAGTGGCAGTGCACTTGCAGCCCACGCGCGCCGCACCCTCTCTGCGTGCCGCGAAAAGACCGCGCGAGGCCGGCGAGCTATGCCATGTGCGCCACCTACTGGTCCCATGAGGTGCGCATGAGGCGACCGCTTACCTGCAACCGCAACAGTGCGCTGCCGTGTGGCGCCCGCCAGCTCTCCTCCACATACTTCAGACGTATATCATATTACTGTACTATACTTCACGAAGTACACCGGTATTCTTTAGTGACCGCCAAAGAATATTGTGTGAAATGGGTGGCGCGCTCAGCTGCAGACCGTTCTCCGCATGCTGGAACTTTCCTGCCGCCCGGCGCCGTTCCGTTCCGCAGACATGGAGAACCTGAGCGGGCCCGTGGGCGTGGTGCGGCAGGGCGCGGACCTGGCGCGCGAGGACGGCGCGCCCGCCCTCCTGCAGTTTGCGGCCATCATCTCTGTGAACCTGGCGGTTATTAATGCGCTGCCGATACCGGGCCTGGACGGGGGACAGGCACGTGCCAGTAGGGTTGTTGTCATACTACTAGTATTAAGTAGTATGACACAATGCCTTATGATGCGCCACAAGTATCTCGAAGTGCTGTACTGGTACTTGTACAAGCGAGCAAGAGCCCATGGCGCGCACGCCGGCGCGTTCGCACTGGTGCCGGTGGCGCACGTCCGGCAGCGTGTGCACATGTACGTACTACCAGGTTGTACTAGGAGTATCTACAGATTATTATTTTAAATAAATACGCACGTGCATGTGATGTGTGTACGCGTGTCCGTTTGCAACGCCCCATACAGTAGCATGCGGCGCCATACCTGGGCTGTAAAAATAGCATGGCCCTCTGTGCTGTGTTTTATGTGCGCGCCCGCCTGCAGCTGGCCTCCCCGCCGGTGGAGGCGATGTCTTGCCACATTAATACTTCACATTTATACCTCAGAAGCATACACTATATTTATTCCTATGTTATAATACTTCGAAGTATAACCCTGTGTGCTGTGTTTGATGTCTGCGCCCGCCTGCAGCTGGCCTTCCTGGCCGTTGAGGCGGCCAAGGGCAAGCCCGTCAAGCGCGGCGTCACGGAGGCCATCAACGGCGCCGCCATCCTCGTCCTCCTGGTGCTGTCCCTCAGCACCATCGTGGGCGACCTGGCGCCCGTCGGCGCCGCCCTCGCACAGCGCGCCAGCGGCACGGCGGGCCTGCTGCCGCCCGGCAAGTGAGCCACCCCAGCACCCACAGTTCCGCCGCACCATGTGTACCGCCGTTAGCGGCGGCCGGTCACTGTGTGTGCCACCAC
This sequence comes from Ophiocytium majus, assembly GCA_032358315.1. Classification (NCBI taxonomy): domain Eukaryota; class Xanthophyceae; order Mischococcales; family Ophiocytiaceae; genus Ophiocytium; species Ophiocytium majus. The sequence goes on from JAULBY010031305.1 coordinate 12,029, forward strand.
CCGCAGTTGCGCACGCCGCCTGGTGGTGGCCATTTTGCGGGTGGGCGCCGCTGGGAGTGCCTGCTCAGCAGCGGGTGCTCAGTGCCAGCTGTGCTCAGCAGCCGCGGTGCCAAGCTGCGGGCGACAGCGCCCGTGCTGGTGTAGCCCGAAGCTGTGTGCGCGGGGGAAGGGGGGGGGCAGCCTATTGCTGCATTGCAACAAGGGGTTGCTGCGGCGGTGCCTGGCGCTGCGGCAGTGCGCCGCTGCCACGTCGGCACTTGCACTGCTGGTGCGGCACTTAGCAAGTGCCCATGGGGTTGCCATTTAACGGGGTATGGCCCATGGCACGCGCCACTTGCATGTTTACGCTGGAGTAAATCTTGCTACAGACCGATTTTTGGCTGCCCGGGGGCGGCAATGGTGGGCGTGGTAGCAAATTTGGTGGGCTTGCGTGTGGCTGCACAAAGACGTAGAACGCTCATAAGCGCCTGTGTAGGTAAGCGGCACCGGCGCCGCTGCTGCAGCGCTCTGGCTCTTGGATACCTTTACACTCGCTACAGTAGCATCAGCCCGCACACATGTACTTGAGCTGAGTTGCACTATGGCCGTGCATCCGAATGGGCCCCACGCCTTTGTGCCACTGTTCCCGCTGCTGTCTTTGGTGACGGTTGTGCTTTCGCCAGACACCGCTGCGCGCCTGCCGCGCCTGCTGCCGCTTTGTCACCACCATTGCCCGAAAAGGCAGGTCACCATACACAGGTGCTGACTCGCTGGTCACCAAGATACTTCTAAGTAGATGTGAAGTTTGCCAATATACTTGAAGTTTGGGGTGCAGTCTTGCCATGCTTGGCGGGTGCCACACTGCTGTTTGCCCTTGGCGACGTGGAAGCAAACAGCCCTGTAGACATGCCATTTGCGCAGATGATTTGTGTGGGAGACCGGCCTGTACCTCACACTCGCAGTTGGCTAAACGTTGCCACAAACGGGCACATCACGGCCCAAATGTCACAGCGTGTGCCCTGGCAATTGACCAACATGTGCGGCGGCATATGGAAACTCAGTCTAGGAGGGCATGTGCGGCGGCACATGAAAACTCAATTTAGGAGGACATGTGCGGCGGCATATGGTGCATGCCATGCTGCATGGACACGGCACGCAAACACACTGCATGCCCAACCAACCATGAACGCGCCAGCAGTGGGGTTCTCACATGCACTGCTACGGCATGCGCAGCGTGCACGCATGTCAACACATGCCAACACATGCCAGCAGTGGCAGCAGCAGCAGCAACGACAGCAGCAATGCATTGACGAAGCCACCGTTGCAGGGCCCCATGGCACCACCCCATTCTGTGCTGATGGTCATGTAAACGTCCATTTATGCACTTGGCATGGGACATGGTACATGTGGCGGTCGGTCCCTACTAGTACAGCTTTGTGTTGCAGGCAGTGTCTTGGCGGTGTCAACCGTGGCGGCATGGGCTTGAGCCTGGATCACACTTCGTCTTCAGCCTCGGCGACTGTGCCGGGACCGGTGTCGTGCCCCTGCTGACACTACACAGGCGGAAGATGCATTAGGGTTAGGGTTAGGGTTAGGCACAGATCAGCAACAGGAAACCAAGCATCCACACGCACACAACAGGGGCAAGGGAAGGACGGCAGGGTGGGAAGTCAGTGTCAGGTGCAGTGCGCTGCTTGAGCATTGCTGGTCACACACAATAGGCGCAAGGGAAGGAGGGCGGGGTGGCAATTGCTTAAGTTAGTGTTAGAGTCAGCTGCAGTGCGCTGCAGGAGCATTTGTTAGTCACACACAATACGCGCAAGGCAAGGAAAGCGGGGTGGCAAGTCAGTGTCAGTGTCAGCTGCAGTGTGCTGCGGGGGCGCGAGGAATGGAGGGCGGGGTGGAAAGCCAGTGTCAGTGGTAGCTGCAGTGTGCTGCGGGAGCATTGCTAGACAACATAGTTCACTTGGGGCAAAGTGGGCTAGGAGGGGGGAGGGAAGCTTTGGTGGGGGTCTCTCTTGGTTGAGGCACCAGGCGCTTACCTGATGCCTAAGCCCTCACACCGCGACAAGGTGGAGACCCTGCGTGAGGGAAGCTACTACTTCGAGCACTGCACCGCTATCGACTCTGCTTATGGGTCTGCTTTGTGCGGCTGACGCCATCGCGTGAGCTGCACGCCTACATTAGTGTTGTGAGTTTGTGCAGCTAACGCACTGTTGCGCGAGCTGCCTATGCCCACCCATGAGCACTGGGAGTTTGTGCGACGGACGCACTGTTGCGTAGGCCGCATACATGTTAGCACTTTCGCGGGGCGCACTCGCGCAAGCCACCTGACCCTCAACTACTGTGCATTTGTGCGGCGCGAGTCGCCTACCCCGTAGTACCCGTTAGTTTATGCGGCTGGCCATGGCGCCGTCGCGCGAGCCGCCTACCAGTTTAGTACTTCCTTGCGGAGTTTAATACAAATACTTCTTGCGCGCTTCCGCGCGCCGTCTACCCTTTGTGCGGCTGACACCTTCGCATGAGCCGCCTACCTCAGTGCTGTGAATTTGTGCCTGACGCGCTGCCGCGTGCCGCCTACCCTTTAGTGCTGTGAGTTAGACTCACCTTGGCAATGCCCCTGGAGGCCCTCTCTCACTCACCCTGTGACGGCGGCAGCACAAACAGAGCAGGCAATGACGAAGTGCGGGGCGGCGGAGGGAGAGCGAGCAGGGCAGTTCAGGCCATCGGCGGCGGTGAGTGTGTGTGCAGCTTGCGCTCTGGCAGGCTGCTGGGGTGCTGCACGTGAGGTGTGTTAGGGGAGAGGGGGGGTGGAGGTGACAGCGCACACGGCATGACAGCATGGCGGTGCCCTGGCCGCCGCTTCTGCACCTGCAACTTCAGCCCCTCTTCGCCCTTGCTGCTGAGGTGTGCCATGGCGACAGCACTAGGTGTGGTGAGAGCGCAGCGGGTGCGCAGGCGACGCCAGCGTCAGCAGCACAAGCGAGGCGCACAGTGTCGGGTGCAGACCGCGTGAATGAAGGCGGCGTTTTGACGAATACAGCGGCCTGAGGTGGGGCAGGCGGCGGTGGCGGCGCAGGCAAGGCCGTGCTCTTACCCAGAGATGGCGATGCTCTCGGCGTCCCTTGAGGCTGGTTGACTTGTGGCGGGCGGCTGCTTGGGCTGCTTGGGCTGCTTGGGCTGCTTGGGCTGCTTGGGCTGGTGCCTTGGGAGAGTGAGAGAGAGTGAACGACAGCCAGGAGCAAGGACTGGGGAGGCAGCGGGATTTGGCGAGCCAAACGCCGCGTGCGCGACTCCATTACCTTACCGGAAACCAGAACTTCCAGTCAGCTGTGCACAAGGCTCTCTTCCCTCGGCACGCGTGGCGCCTGCATCACCGACGGTGGCGTCGGCGCCACAAGTGTATGCACAGGCCTTTCAGCTGAATGGGTTCAAGGTGTAACGGCATGGGAAGGCTCTAGAAATTAATCTGGAAAGTGGAACGCCGCAAACGGCGCAAACTGACCGGGTCCTGCGCGCACGCCCTGCTGAGCAGGGCACGCCAACACTGCGGTGTGCACGCGCTGCCTACACACTGCAGTCACCCACCGGCAATGGTGCACGCGACCAAGCACACATCACATCACACA
>JAULBY010031316.1:0-15634 GCA_032358315.1 Ophiocytium majus
TGCCGAAGGCATTGTCTTGGACCACGGGCCAGGTGACCCCCAGTTCGGCCATGGCCCGGTCGAGGTTGGTCACCGACCGTTCGAAGGCGAACTCGGGACTGTGGACCCCGACGATGACCAGGCCTTTGTCCTTGTACTTGTCGTACCAGGAACGCAGGTACGGCAGGGTCCTCACACAATTGATGCAGCTGTAGGTCCAGAAATCGACCAGGACCACCCGGCCCTTCAGACCGGCCAGGGTCAGGGGCGCTGAATTCCGCCACTCCCCCTCCCCCAGGGTCAGGGGATCGGCGGTCCCTGGACCGGAAGAAGCCTCGGGACGCCGCTTTTCAAGTTCTTCCCGGACGGCCGGCTGGTTTTCCAGGCTGGTGAGGCCCGAACCGTACGAGGGAAAGGTGGTGAGCAGCCAGGTGGAAAAAGTCCGGTCGGCCCCGGTGAATAGGGCCAGGGCCGTGACCATCATCAACACGCCGAAGCCCCTCTGGATGCCGGACGAATGGGTGGTGAACCAGGGGAACCGGTTCAGCAGGGTCCGGCCGCCCTGCATGATGAGGAAGAGGGGCAAGGCCGTCCCCAGGGTGTACGCCAGGGTGATGAACACGCTCGAGGCATCAACGCTCTGGCTGAGGGCCAGGCTGATGACGCTGGCCATGATGGGGCCCACGCAAGGCGTCCACACCAGACCGAGGCCCAGGCCCAGGGTCAGCCCCGACCAATACCCCCCGGCCGGCCGGCCGGGTTTGACCGACGCGGACCGGCTCACCAGGGCCGTGGTCCAGGCCATGAACCGGTCCTTGAGGACGGGGACCACCAGGACCAGGCCGAAGACCAGGATCAGCCCGGCAGCGGCCCAGCGCAGAACGTCGGGGTCGAATCCGAAGGCCTGGACCAGGCTGGAAAGGGTGAGGGTGAACACGGTGAAGCTCACCGTGAACCCGGTGATGATGCCCCAGGGCCGGGCCTTGCCGCCGCCGACGCTCCCCGAGAGGATCACGGGGAGCACGGGAAGGATGCAGGGGGAAAGGACCGTGACGATCCCCGCCAGAAACGCAAATCCGATCAGCAGCAGCATGGCCCCTTCCTCACATCATCTTGGCGTTTTTGACGATTTCGGCCACGGTCATTGAGCCGTTCCAAACCTTACGCTTTTCCCCGCCCTGGCCCACCACCACGAAGGTGTGCTGGGAGGTGACGCCATACTTCTTCTTGAGGTCGGCGGACTTGTCGTAGTTGACATACACCAGGGTCACGTCCAGGGGAAGCTTGGCGAAATTGGCCTGGATGTCTTTGTGGGTGGCCTGGCAAGTGGGGCACCAGGTGGCGGCAAAGTAGTAAACGACGGTTTGGGTTTTGGCCAGCATCATGGTGTCTTTCTCACTGGTGAACGCCACAACCTGTTTCCCCAAACCCTTGATGTCATACACGCTCTTGTCCATCATGGCGTCGGCCTTCATCATAGATCCGTCGCCCGCAGGCTTTTCGGCCTTCATCATCGAGCCGTCGGCCGCGGGCTTTTCGCCCTTCATCATGGTTCCGTCCTGGGCGAAGAGGCTGACCGCCAAGACCAAGAGAGTCGAAACCAGAAAAGCTTTTTTCATGAACATCCTCCTTAGGATGCCCTCAATGTATAGTCTGCCATACTAAATGACAAGTTATTTTGACATAATGTTGAGTTTTCTTTACTTCAATGGCGCCACTGGGCCCACCGGAAGACCGCCAGCTTGGTGACCACCATGACCCCGAGGACCACCAACAGCCAGGGATCGAGCTGGTGCAGCACGTCTTGGACCACGATGATGGCCGACAACGTGACCACGCCCACCAGGTAGCCCCACCGGCTCGCCCGGTACAGATGGCTGCTTTCCCGTTCGTCGCGGGCCTGTTCCCGGAAGACCACCCCGGCATACAGGGCGAAGGCCGCCGCGAACACGCAGAGCAAGATCATCTGGGCCTCGCTGGGCATGAACCAATGGAAGGGGTCCATCTTGAGGAACAAGACGGTCAGGACGGCCAAGGCCACCAGGGATTCAGTCAGTGCTTTCATCGAACAGTTCCTCCACGGTGCAGCTGAGGGTCCGGCCCAAACGGAGGGCCAGGACCACCGAAGGGGCGTAGTTGCCCTTCTCGATGGCCAGGATGGTCTGCCGGGTGACCCCCACCCTGACCGCCAGGTCTTCCTGGGTGAGGTTGGCCAAAACACGGCGGATTTTGACTTTGTTGTGGAGGACGGCATCCGGCATGGACCCAATGTAAAGCTTTCTTGACATCCTGTAAAGCCGGAGAACCCGCTCACGTCCCGGCCGGATCCGCCGAAAATGAAGGCATGAACCGCTATGCCCCCCCCGTGCTGGATCGGCTCCGGCCCGCCTCGAGCGATACCCACCTCAGCGGCGACAAGATCGAGCTCTTTGTCCGCCGGGAAGCCGCGGTGGTCCCTACCCTGGTGATCACGGTCCGGGGCCGCCTCGATTACTACAACGCCGGCTCGTTCCAAACCTTCCTCCGCCGGAACCTGACCCCCGGGCCCCTCTGGATCGTCCTCGACCTGGCGGGCTTGGTCCACCTGGCGTCGTCGGGCATCAACACCCTGGTCGAACTGGCCGACGAGATCGCCCTGCTCCCCGGGGAGTTTGTGCTGGTGTCCGTCCCTCCGGCCATCCGCCAGTGGATGGGACTGTTGGGTCTGGAGGGCCGGTTGCCGGTCCACCTCAGCCTGAAAGACGCCCTCGAGGACCTGGGCCAGCCCCAGCGCCACCGCAAATTCCGTCCGGTGTTTCCCACCACCGTCCCCTGCCCCAGCTGCGGCAAGAAACTGCAGGCGGCTAAGGAAGGAAAGTTTCGGTGCGCCGCGTGTAGAATGCCTTTTGAAGTGGATGATCGCGGAAGAGTCGGTTTAGTCTGAGGCTCGGCCTTCGGCGTTTTGGCGTCGCTTCGAAGGGACTCCGGTCCTCGTCGTACTTCCAGTACGACTGCGGGCGTCGTCCCTCCTCAGCTTAGCCAAAACACCGAATCCCTTCGCCTAGTACCACTGTTGTCTTCGCTTCGCTCGTCTGACTTCGCTTTGCTTGTCTCGTCTTTTTCCCTTCTTCTCTTCCTTCGCTCCTTCGCGGTTATCTTCTCTTCCCTGCGCCCCCCGCGCCCCTGCGGTGAACCAATAGAGTACAATATCTCCATGCTCACCCTGCGCACCACCTGGTTCCAGAAGATGATCCTCTCGGCCAACGGGCTCCCCCTGCTTTCCCTGGCCTGGAAGAAGGACCACACCGTGGCCCAGATCGTCTATTTCCACGTACCCGACAACCGGTTGTGCGAGATGATCGTCCGGATGCCCGAGGAGTCCCTGGGGATGCACCTGGAACTGCTCCAAAAGTGCCCTTGGAAGGACATCCTCCTGGCCGACGAGGGGCTTTACACCTTGGTGCTCACCGTGCGCCATCCGGTGTCCATCAAACACACCTACTATGCCCTGGGCCAGTTGGCCCTCAAGCTTCCCGCCGGGGAAGCCGGCAACGCCCTGAAGTACGTCCTGGCCCTCGACTTTGAGAAGACCACGGCCTACTTCCTCGACGGCTTTCCCCGCCGGGACACCCTGTCGGACATGGCGGCCATCCCCCCGGCCCTGGTCCTGCCCCTCCTGGTGGCCTGCGAAGCCATCCCGCCGGCCGAAAGGCCTGAGTTCGTCACCTTGGTCCAGAGTTTTGTCGGGTTCTTCGGCCAGGCCGCCATCACCACTTCGGACTTCCTCCACGACTTCATCGGAATCCTGACCCAGTCGGAGTCGGCGGTCCCCCTCCCCCTCATCGTCTACCGGCTGCTGACCCTGGCCAAGAACGAGAACTTCAGCGAACTGCTGAAGACGGTCTCGCTGTACGAGTACCTGGCCCGGATCGGCCACACCATCGACCTCGGCGTTTCTTCCTGGTCCGAGCTCATCGGCGAGATCCAAGCCGTGGCCCGGTCCCTGGCCGAACAGATCGCCGGCACCGACGACCTGGGGGCCCTGAAGGACAAGAAGGTCCTCGACACCTTCCTCCTCATCCTGCCCGACTACCTCAAGTACACCCAGACGGATCGGTGGAGCCCCCTCCAGAAACAGCAGCTCCAGGAGTGCCTCAAGCTGTACCTGCAGACGGGTTCCCTCACGGCGTACAAGTATCCGGCGGAATGGAAGACTGTGCTCCGGGCCCTGTTGACCCGGCAGTTGGGGCCGGAAGACGCCGAGGCCTTCCTGACCCGGTGGACCAGCCCCCAGACCATCTACACCTACGATTACTCGGCGGACCCCCGGTTGAAGCAGGAGGAGATCCACCGGCTCGAGGAGCTCCACGACCACGTCGACCTGGCCAGCCTCAAGCTCCCCATCCCCGAGTGTTACCGTCCCCTGATCACCCACCCGTTCACCAGCACCTACTATGAAACCCGGCGCCGGTTGCTCCAGGAAGGGGTCACGGTCCCCGCCGAAACGGCCTTTCTGCTCCTCGACAGCCAGCACCACGCCAAAATTCTGTTTTACAAGGAACAGGCCGAGGTCCGTTACGACCCGACCAAGCCCGACAGCGTGTTCGTCAAAGGCATCACGGGGCTGTTCAAAGAGGCCTGGCTGGCCATCGTCGGGAAGGACGTCAGCGAGGAGGAACTCCACGGCCTGGAAGACATGCGGGAGAAGATCGCCCATATGATCCTGGGTCTGACCCCGAGCCGGGACCTCCCCGACCTGGTGGAAACCGTTTTGGAACACTGCCGGCTCGACCGCCGCCGGACCCCCATCGAGCTCCAGGAGCGGCTGCGCAAACGCCTGCGGGAAGCGGTCTCCCACCACCGGCGGCAGTACAAAGACTTCTACGACAACATCATGCAGTACAAGTTGTTCCGGTACTTCCACGACTACCCCGAACGCAAGAAGCTCCTCGAGGAGGTCATCGGCGCCGACGGCTACGACGCGTTCTGCCAGGCCCGGAGCCTGCTGCTGGCCACCATCGACCAGGAAAAAAACGCCAGCCCCGGCCTGGCCGCCCTCATCGGCGACGAAGAGATCGCCTACCTGCGCAAGCTCATCTACCTCTACAACTTCAACCGGGCCCTGAAGCTGTTCGAGTTCCAGGTCATCAAGGAGACTAAGGGGGAGAAGCCCCAGGTGAGGGACCGGATCGTCAACTACGCCAAACTCCTGGCCCACATCAAATCGTCGAGCCACAAGACCTCGAGCGCCGACGCCCGGGAACGGCTGGAAGGGTTCGTCGACCTGATGGGCCGTTCCTGGTCCCAGTTCGACCAGCTGCTCAAGCACGAAGGCACCAACCGGGCCTTGGACACCCTCTTTGCCGGGTACACCCTGACCAAGGAAAACCGCGACTACCTGATCGAGGTGGCCCGGAACTACCTCAACAACGAGAGCCGCCGGATCTACGCCCGGATCGAGCTCTGGGACAGCGACCGGTTCCTCGACTGGGTCACCGTGGCCCGGACGGTCTACGAACCCCATGTGGCCCACCAGCAGAGCTGCATGCACCCCGACAAGATCCATGCCCGGACCGGCAAGACCGAGTACCTGATGGGCTACATCCGGTCACCCTGGGTGAAGCAGATTTACCTGGGAAGCAAGGACTTGTTCGACCCCTTCGACGAGCACAACAAGATCCGGTGCATCCTGTTCCTCACCCCGGCCATCGTCGAAGGCCGGGAGTTCCTGGCCCTCAACGTCCAGCACCCGTATCCGCTCAACCCCACCCGGGAAGCCTGGAGGGTGCTGCTGGAAGGGTGCAAGCGGCTGTCGCAGCAGTACCGGCTGCCCCTCCTCTTCCCCGACGTGTCGGCCGAAGAACTGCAGCATGCCGCCATCCAGACCCGGGCCAAGCTGTTCACCCACGTCACCAGCCTGCGCATCCGGCTCCTGGTGCCCCGGCAGTCCGAAGAGCTGCAACAGCGGGACGACTCGGAACTCAGCGCCCTGCCGTCGGTGAAAGACTATCCCTTTTTGGGAGAAACCCTGACGGCCTCCATGATCACCAGCAAGTACTGGGTCATTTTTCCGGAAACCGCAGAATAACCCGGGTTCCTTCACCGCGTTCCAGGGTCAAGGTGCCTCCGAGGTGCTTGGTCAGCAGGTCGATGAGGCTGAGGCCGAACCCTGGAGACCGGGAAAGGTCAAAGCCTTCGGGAAGGCCGCGGCCGTTGTCCTCGACCGTCAGGCGGATCTGGCCCTCGGACCGTTCGGCCGTCACCGTGATGCGTCCCCCGGTCCTGCCGGTGAAGGCGTATTTCATGATGTTGGTCAAAAGTTCGTTGACGATGATGCCCACCGAAGCCAGGGTCTTGGTGTCGACCACCAGGTCCTCCGACCGGGTTTCCGCCTGGACTGACCCGGCGTTGGGGAAGTTTTCGATGACCTGGGTGACCAGGGAGGGCAAATAGTCGGCCAGGGACAGGGACTCGAGGCCCGACGAAAGGTACAGCTTGTCGTAGAGCACCATCATGCTCAGCACCCGGCCCTTGGCGTCCTCGAGGGCCTGGACGGCCACCGGATCGGTGAGGGCCGCGGCCTGGAGGGTCAGCAGGCCGGTGACGGTGCTCATGTTGTTCTTAATGCGGTGGTGGACTTCCCGGAGGATCAGGTCCTTCTCTTCCAGGAGGGTCCGGATCTTTTCGTCGGCCCTCTTTTGCTCGGTGATGTCGACCACCAGGCCGTGCCACAGCACGTCGCCGTTGTCCTGGGTCTCGGGGACCGAGGACACGTGGAACCACCTCACCTCGCCGCGGGTCACGGCCCGGCCCGTCCAATCGAAGGGATGCTGCTGGGCGATGGCCTGGACGTTGAGGGCTTCCATGCCGGGACGGTCTTCGGGGTGGATGGCCCGGAAGGCCAGCGTCATGTCGGCCAAGGTTTCTTCGACGCCGACCTCCAGCATCTCAGCCATCCGGGGACTGACGAAGTCGAAGGCGGCCCGGCCGTCGGGTCTGCTGCGGACCACGTACACCCCGACGGGGATTTTCGACACCAGGATGTCGTACCGCTGTTTCTCCCGGAGGGTCGCCGATTCGGCGTTCTTCCGGTCCGTCAGGTCGAAGAACTCGGTCACCCTCACCGGCCGGCCCTGGTACGGGATGTTTTTTCCCCGGATTCCCAGGGGAAACCGGGTACCGTCCTGGCGCAGCCCCGTGACTTCGTAAGCCGGCGTGTACCCCGAGCGGATGTTTTGGAGCACTTGGTCCCGGTGTTCGGGGGCGATGAGGAGAAGACCGTTCATGCCCTCGAGGGCCTGGTGAGAGTACCCGAACATTTCAGACAGTCCCTGGTTGCATTCGAGGATGACGCCGGATTCATGAATGGCGATTCCGCCGAAGGAGGCCTCGGCCAGGGCCCGGAACCGGGCCTCGCTGGCCTTCAGCCTCCGCTGGTTCCAGAGGAGGACCGAAAGCAGCAGCAGCCCCACCAAGGTGGCGCCCAAAACAAGGAGGAGCAGGTCCTGCCGGTGCCTCTGGTCGGTGTACCGCAGGATGAGCCCTTCGATTCCGGTTTCGTACCGGGCGGTCAGGGGCCGGATGTCGATGGTGGCCAATACCCGGTCGACCAGGGGGACAAGTCGGGCAAATTCCGGCTTTTTGGGAAAATAAAAGGCGTACCGCCGGGGCCACTCGGTGATGTTCCTGACCACCGCGAGGTCGAACAGCTCCTGGGTGTACCGGTCCTCCTGGAACACCAGGAAATTCTGGAGGGCAAAATCGATGGTGCCGTCCCGGAGGGTCCGGTACAGGTCCACCGTGGTCTCGACCAAAATCAGCTGGGAAGCCGGAACCACGGTCTTCAAATAGGGCACAATGGCGGTGTTCTTCACCGCGCCCACCCGCCAGGCCGACAGGTCACCGGCTTTCCCGAGCTGCCGGTGGAGGTCGGCCGGGGCCACGGCGGCATAGGTGGTTTCAAAGAAGCTGAAGGAAAACAGCCCCTTTCCTTCCCGCTCCGGAGTTTGGCTCAGGGGCATCAGCACATCGGCCTGGCCGGCAAAGAAGAAGTCCACCTTCTGGTTCCACGTCAGCCCCGGATCACGGAACATCTCGTATTTCAGGCCCAGGCTGTCGGCCACGGTTTGAAAGAGCTCGACGGCCACCCCCTCGTACCGGGCCGTTTCGGAGTTCCAGCGGGAGAGGGGAGCGAAGTCGTCGTCGACCATGACCCTCAGGGGGGGCAAAGCGGCCAGAAAACGTGACTCCTCACTTGTCAGGACAACCTCGGCAGAGGCCGGTACTGACGATAGGAGGAGGCTGAGGACAAAGAGGGACACCGACCGGGTCACAGGTTCAGTCTCGGCCACCAGGATGCCCCTGTCAATTTCCTAGGCCCCGGTTCGCAGGTTTCCGCCTATAATGGGGAATAATGAGAACCATCGGGCTCTTGCTGGGCACCACAGAAGACAGCTATGGCAAGGAAGTCGTCCGCGGCGTCCTGGCCGGACTCCACGGCTCGGGCAGCCGTCTCATCTGTTTCACCAGCGGAACCCTCCATTCCCAGCACGGCTACGAGGCCCAGAGAAACGTCTTGTACGACCTGGTCGACGACCGGTCGGTGGACGCCCTCATCGTGGCCGGGTCCCTGAGCCATAACGTGAGCAACGCCGAACTCCAGGAGTTTTGCCACCGGTACGACCCCCTGCCCGTGGTGACCATGTCCGTGAGCCTGGCCGGCCTCCCCTCGGTGGTCACCGACAACCGGGCCGGGTTCGGCACCGTGGTCCGCCACCTGCTGAAGGACCACGGCTACACGAGGCTGGCCTTCGTCGGAGGCCCTCCGGGCCAACAGGAAGCCGAAACCCGGCGGGCCGTCTTCCTCGAAGCCCTGGCCGAGGCGGGCCTGGAACCCGATCCCCAATGGATGGTCCACGGGGACTTCACCCGGTACTCGGGGACCGACGCCGCCGCGGAGCTGTGCCGGGACCTCGAGGCCCACCCGGAAAAGCCCCGGTTCCAGGCCGTGGTTTCGGCCAACGACTCCATGGCACTGGGCATCGAGGACTACCTTGCCGGCCAGGGCTGGGACCTCCCCCGGGACTGTGCGGTCACGGGGTTTGACGACCTCCCCGAGGCCCGGGTTTCCCAGCCGCCCCTGACCACGGTGTTCCAGCCCATCCACCGGCTCTCGGAAGAGGCGGCCCGGCTCCTCCTCAAGGTCCTGGACGGCCGGACCGTCCTGCCCATCACCGCCATCGCCCCGGCCCTGGTCATCCGGTCTTCCTGCGGCTGCGCACCGGCTTCGAAGACCCAACTGAGCCGGGAAGAGCTGGTGGCAGCCCTCGAGGCCTCGGAAGAAAACCTCGCCCGGGAGACCCGGGACGGGGCCCTGACCACCAACCTCATGGACAGGCTGCGGGGCACCACCGAGAACATGCTGACCAGCGACAGCTTCGCCAACCTGCTCCAGGTGCTCCACGACAACCTCATCCACATGGGGTTCCCGGGGTTCTGGCTTTCGCTGTTTGTGGACCCTGCCCAGCCGGCGGTCTCCAGCCGGCTCCACCTTTCCCGTTCCCCCGACGGCATCGTCCTGACCACCACCCAGGGCCGGCCGTTTCCCTCCCGGGAACTGGTGCCCGGGGGCCTGGCCGCCCTGGGCGACAAGGTGGAGCTCCTGGTGGTGGAGGCCCTGTATTCCCGGCAGTTCCGGATGGGGTTCATCGTGTTTGCCACCGACCAGGGGGGAAGCCAAATCACCGGCACCCTCCGGGGCCAGATCAGCGGAGCCCTCCAGGCTGTCTTGCTGCTCGAAGAGCGTAAACGGACCGAGCGGCAGCTCATCCAGTCGGAGAAAATGGCGGCCTTGGGGTCCCTGGTGGCCGGGGTGGCCCACGAGATCAACACCCCGCTGGGGGTGGCCATCACGGCGTCGAGCTTTTTGACCGACCAGGCCGCCCAGTTCCAGGCCAAGCTGGCCGGCGGTGTCGTGTCGAAGACCGAATTGATCTCCCTGCTGGGCGACTTCCGCCAGGCCGGGGCGTCGATCCAGGCCAACCTCGAACGGGCCGCCGACCTGGTGGCCAGTTTCAAGCAGGTTTCGGCCGACCAGACCAGCGAACACCGCCGGGTATTTCCGCTGAAGGAGTACCTGCGGGAAACCCTGGTGAGCCTGCACTTCCAATGGAAGAAGCGGGCCGTCGAAGTCGACCTGGAGGGCACCGGAGACCCCGTCCTCGACTCCTACCCCGGTGCCGTTGTCCAGGTGGTCACCAACCTCGTTTCCAACAGCCTGATGCACGCATTTCCTCAGGAAGCATCCGGCAAGATCACCCTGGGCATCGAAGACCGAGACACCGCGGTGCTGCTGTGGTACGCCGACAACGGCGTGGGCATCCCCTACGACCAGCAGAGGCTGGTCTTCGACCCGTTCTTCACCACCAAACGGGGTCAGGGAGGGACGGGTCTGGGGCTCCACATCGTCTACAACGTGGTGACCAACATCCTGGGCGGGACCATCCGGTTCACCAGCATCCCAGGGTCCGGCACCCGGTTCGAGCTGCTGATTCCCAAGGTGGCGCCCCAGGAGCTCCCGGGTGTATCCTGAAGGCATGGAACACTCCGTCTACGACCTCAAGGATCTCCCGCTGCCCCTGACCGAAGGCCCGGTCCTCGGCCTCTTGGCCGGTCTGGCCGGCTTTCCCCCCACGAGGGGACTTCTTCTGCCCCTGCTCCAACAAAACGCAGGGATCAGCGCCTTCCGCCGCCGGGCCTGGGCCGAATCGCCGGTTCCCTCGGCCTTCGCGCCTCCCCGGCCCCAGGACGGCCCCCGGCCCGGAGGAACCCCGGAGGCCCTGGCCCTGGCCAACGCCGGGCTGACCGAAGCCTACCGCCAGAAGACAACCACCCCGTCGGACACAGCAGCCCGGGTCCTGAAGGTCCTTGAAGGCGACCGGCAGGGGCTCCGGGCCTTCGTGTTCTGGGACCGGGACGACCTGGAAGCCCAGGCCCGGGAGTCGGACCTCCGCTGGGCCGAAGGGCGGCCGCTGGGCCCCCTCGACGGGGTTCCGGTGGCCGTGAAGGACGAGCTCGACCAGAAGGGGTACGCCACCCGGGTGGGAACCTCGTTCCTGGGAGACCGTCCCGCCGAGAGGGACGCCGAACCGGTGGCCCGGCTGAGGGCCGCCGGAGCCCTCCTGGTGGGCAAAACCGTCATGCACGAAATCGGCATCGGGGTCACGGGTCAGAACATCCACCACGGAACGCCCCGGAACCCCGTGGACCCGGCCCGGCACACCGGCGGCAGTTCGGCGGGTTCGGGGGCGGCGGTGGGCTCGGGTCTGGTTCCCCTGGCCCTGGGCGCCGACGGCGGCGGCTCGGTGAGGCTGCCGGCAGCCTTCTGCGGAGTGGTGGGACTCAAGGCCACCTTCGGCCGGATCAGCGAAGCCGGGGCCGCGCCCCTGTGCTGGTCGGTGGCCCACGTGGGCCCCCTGGGCAGTACGGTGGCGGCGGCGGCCCTGGGCTACGCCGTGGTGGCCGGCCCTGACCCCCGGGACCCGGGCACCCTGGCCCAGCCGCCGGTGGTCCTCCCCGACCTGGCCGGGGCCTCGTGGAAGGGCCGGAGCATCGGCGTCGACGCCGCCTGGTTCGGCCACGCCGACGCCGAAGTGGTGAGGGTCTGCCGCCGGCGCCTCGACCTGATGGAAGCCCGGGGGGCGCGGATTGTCCCCCTGGCCTTCCGGGACCTCGAAGCCTACCGGGTGGCCCATGCCGTGACCATCATCACCGAAATGGCCTTGGCCATGGACCCGTACTGGAAGGAACACCGGAAGGCTTTCAGCGCCGAAGTGAGGATCAACCTGGAAGTGGCCCGGTCCCTGACCGCCCTGGACCTGCTGAGGGCCCGGCAAGCCAGGAACTCGGCCCTGGACCAGTTCCAAAGCGTCCTCGAAAAGGTGGACTATATCGCCACCCCGGCCGCGGCGGTCCTCCCGCCCCTGCGCCGGCCGTCGTCGGACAAAAACGGGAACTGGGACGTGGCCACCCTCACCAAGATCATGCGGTACGCCACTGTCGCCAACCTGACCGGCCTTCCGGCCCTGGTCTTCCCGGCCGGGACATCGGACGGGTTGCCGGTGGGCCTGCAGCTCATGGGCCGCCCCTGGGACGAGGCTGGACTCTTCGAGGCCGCCCAAGCTTCGCTGGGGGACTGATCAGCCGAAGATGTGAAGGTGGACGACCCGGGCCTTGAGCCGGACCAGGCCGCCGGAGACCCGGCGCCAGTCGGCCAAGGGACCAGGGGGAAGGACGGAGAACCCGAGGCCCGAGGTCTCGTCGAACAGGTCGAGGATGGGAAGCAGTTCCCCCAGGCGCCACCGCCTGAGGTCGGAGCCCGAGGCTTCGAGGAACCGGGTCTCCCGGGTCACAAACCGCTGAAGATCGGACAACAGCCGCCGGAGAAACTGGTCGAGGTCCACCTCGGAGAGCTGCTCGGGGGCCGGATCGTCGGGGAGGCCCAGGGCCTGGACCGTCAGCTTGAAATGCAGAAGGGTGGTGAAGGCGGCGTGGTAGCGGCGGCGCCAGGCGGCGCCGTTGAGCCGGCGGTCGGTCAACTGGGGGTTCATGGCCCCCAGTTTACACTCTTTTACAAAAAGGAAAAGGCAAGACTGTCACGCAACGGAGTTCTCTTTGTATGATCAAGTATGAACCAAAAAGGTTTCCTGGTCGTCCTCGGCCTCTGCCTCCTCGGCGCCGTCCCCGCCGTGTCCGAATCCCTCACCCTTGACCAGGCCGTCCAGGAGGCCCTGACCAAGGGGGCCGACCAGGCGCTTTGGGCCGCCAACCTGACGGCCTCCCGGTCGGCGGAAGCCGTGGCCCGGGCCAACGCGGGGCTCACTTTGTCGTCGACCCTGGGGTACACGGCCAGCGAGACCTGGAGCGACCCTACCAAAACTTCGGACTCCACCATTCCCCACACCGGGACCGCCGGGTTGACCTTGGCCACTCCCTTGACCAACCTGACCGTGGGCGCCGCCCGGACGGTGACCGTCAGCCCCTCGGCCACTACCGTCAATCCCGACGAAGGAACCCTGAACCTGCGCCAGGTCCTCTGGAACGGCTACCCCGGCGGCCCCCTCCAGGCGTCGGCCGAAAAGGCGGCCCTGGCCCTGAAGGTGGCCGAGTGGAACGCCCAGGCCAACCGGAACAAGCTCGTGGTCTCGGTGAAACAGGCGTACTTCACCCTTCTCTCGGCCCAAGAGGCCCTGAACCAGCTCGTCCAGGCCCAAAAGCAGCGGGCCGAGGCCGCCAGGTTCGCCCAGACCAAGTTTGCCCTCGGCCAGGCCACGGTCCTCGACCTGAAGCAGGCCAAGATCAACGCCAGGACCGCCGACCTCGACCTGGATGCCGGCCGTTCGGCCCTCGATACCGCCCGGCGCCGGCTGGCCAACCTGACCGGACGGCCCGATACCGACCTGGCCGCAGCCGTGGAGCCCGATCCCCAGGTCGCCGTCACAACGGTGGACCAGGCCGTGGAGACCGCCCTCCGGCAAAGGATCGAACCCCTGATCGCCCAGGCCAACGCCCGGTCGGCCCAGGTCGACCTCGATTCGGCCTGGGGTTCGTCGACCCCGTCGGTGACCCTCACCGGGGGCCTCAAGGTCACCCGTGACCTGGCCAAAAACACCGGAGCCCTGACCGGCACGGTGGGCGTTTCGGTGGGGGCCCCCCTGGTCGACGCCGGCCTTTCGGCGGCCCGGCAAACCCAGGCCGACGCCCAAAAGTCGGCGGCCCAGATCCAGTACCAGCAGTTGGTGAAATCCATCCCCGTCGACGTGGCCGAAGCCTGGAACACCTGGCAGGTCAACCTCGGCCGCCTGGAAGTGGCAGGCTTGGCCCTGGAAGTGGCCCAGGGCCAGCGGCTGGTGGTCCAGACCCAGTACGACGCGGGGCTGAAAACCCTTTCGGACCTGCAGACTTCCGACATCGCCCTTTCCGCCTCCCAATTGGCCTTGCTCAAGGCAAAAATCACCGCCCAGCTTTCGGCCCTGACGCTCCAAAGCCTCATGGGTCAGTAAAAAGAGGAATTATGGATACCCGCTCCTTCACCGCCGCCCTCGTGGCCCTGGCCCTGCTCACCGGCTGCACCCCCAACCAAGCCGCCCCCACCAACGGGGCCCCCTCCGCCCAAGGACAGGCACCTTCGGCCGGTCCAGGCGGGGGAGCCCCGGGGGGCGGGGGCGGTTTTCCGGGCCAGGGCGGAGGCCCGGGAGCCCCGGGAGCCGCCGGCGCCCCCGGGGGCCGGCCGGGGGGACGCCAGGCCGTGGTCACGGTCCAGACCGAGGTCGTCAAGGCCGGGATCCTATGGGTCGACAACACCACCGCCGGCGCCGTGGTCCCGGAAACCCAGAGCACCGTGGCGGCCGGGGCCTCGGGCACCGTGAAGACCATCCTTCGTCAGGTCGGTGACTGGGTGGACCAGGGCACCCCGGTGGTCCAGCTCGACGACACCCAGCTCAAATTGTCTCTGCGGCTGGCCCAGGCCACCCTCGACAACGCCAAGATCAATGCCGGGGTCGCCGACGGCGGTACCGGAGCCCCGTCCAAACTCGGTCTCCAGGTCCAGTCAGCCCAGTCGGCCCTGGCTTCGGCCCAGAAGAACTTCGCCTCGGCCCAGGCCTTGGCCAAGGTCGGCGGCATCTCCGGCTCCGACCTCGACAACGCCCAGACCCAGCTGCAAAACGCCCAGGCCAACCTCGAGTCGGCCCGGATGAGCTTGACCCAGAGCGGCCTGCAGGTCGAAACCGCGTCCATCCAGCTCCAACAGGCCCAGCTCAACCTGGCCAACGCCACCATCAAGGCGCCCTATGCGGGCCAGATCTCGGCCATCAACCTCCACCCCGGGGAATTCGTCGGCACCAGCACGGCCTCGTTCAGCCTGGTGAGCCGCACCAAGGTCATCAGCTTCGGGGTCTCGCCTTCCGAGGCTCCCGGGCTGTCCTTCGGCAGTCCGGTGACCTTCCGGTACGGCGGAAAGACGGCCGAAACCCGGGTCACCCAGGCCCCGTCGGCCCCGGTCAACGGCCTGGTCCCCCTGACGGCCGCCCTGCCCGGCATGGTCGACGCCCCCTTGGGAACCGTGGGCACCCTGCTGTACCGGCTCGCCGCCGCCGAAGGGGTCCTGGTCCCCCTCCCCGCCCTCCAGAGTGCCGAGAACAAGACCTTCGTCTACACCGCCGACAAGGGCAAAGCCCGCCGGTTTGAAGTCACGGTGCTGGGTGATTCGGGTACCTACACCGCGGTCTCGGGCATCCCGTCGGGCGCCATGGTGATCGTGAACCCGCCCCCGGGGCTCCTGGTCGGGGCCTCGGTCCAACCGGTGGCCCAGGACGGCACGGCACTGGCTGGGGCCGCCGCCGGAACACCGGCAGGACAAGGGCAATGGTCGGGACAGAAAAAGCCCACCGGAACCGGGGGCGCCCCGGGCGCCGCACCGGCTTCAGGCGCCGAGGCCAACGGTCCGGCACCGGCCGCCGCCGGTTCCGGCCAGTGGACCGGCAAGCGCCGGCAGCCTGCCGCCGACGGCGCCGCTCCGGACGCCGGGGTCCCTGAAGCCTCGGCAGCCCCCGGGGCCCCCGCCGACCAGCCCCCGGGGCAGGGCCAAGGCACCGGCCAGCGCCGGCGTCCCGCGGCC